>SJYC01082285.1:0-26542 GCA_006408675.1 Madoqua kirkii | reverse complement strand
GTGTCATCTGCATATCTGAGATTATTGATAGTTCTCCCAACAATTTTGATACCAGCTTGTGCTTCATCCAGCCCAGCGTTTCTTATGATGTATTCTGCATATAAGTTAAATAAGCAGGTGATGATACACAGCCTTGACATACTCCTTTTCCTATTTGGAACCAGTCTGTTGTTCCATGTCCAGTTCTAACTGTTGCTTCCTGACCTACATACAGATTTCTCAGAAGGCAGGTCAAGTGGTCTGGTATTCTCCTTTTTCAGAATTTTCCAGAGTTTATTGTGATCCACACAATCAAAGGTTTTGGCATAGTCAAGAAAGCAGAAATAGATGTTTTTCTAGAACTCTCTTGCTTTTTCCATGATCCAACGGATGTTAGCAATTTGATCTCTGGTTCCTATGCCTTTTCTAAAATCAGCTTGAACATCTGGAAGTTCAGAGTTCATGTATTGTTGAAGTTTGGCTTGGAGAATTCTGAGCATTACTTTGCTAGCATTTGAGATGAGTGCAGCTGTGTGGTAGTTTAGTTTGTAGATAATGGCATTCATTAATTTTCAATCTATTCATTGAAAAGTACATTGGAGAATAAAAGAAACTTAAGAGTAAAAAATTGCTTAAGTTGCTTTCCTCAAAAATTGGAATACAGAGAAAGATTCAATAGAAAATTCTTATTTGATATAAACTTACAACAGTATAACTATTCCAAATTAGCAGTTTTTTGTCTGAGCCTATCTTTAAAAGGAAGAGCTATAAGCAGTATAAAAGATATGAAGACTTTTAAACTAATATGAAGATGACAGAGCCTCTCACAGAATTCCTTGCAGTCTTCTCACATCTTTCCAGAATTAGATGTTTGATATGAGACACACCCGAAAAGGTCAGAAGGATGGAACTTAACCAAGAGAAGCTGGTCATGTATTCAAAAGTCTCCTCAACTCATTCTGAGTTGACCCCATGTAACAAGTTTTCAATTGTCCCTTTGACACTGGGAATCTACATGTAATAATTTTTACTTCAAAGGTAGAAGTTACATTTTCAACAATATGAGAAATTTCTTAAAGCAGTAAAAATAAAATTGGTCTTTGCTTTGGCCTGCCACCATTACTTCATTGCTATGACATATGACATCATAGTTAGTCCTCAGAGTCCAGGGTGTTTCTAATGAGCTGGAGCTGGAAGGGTCCCAGTGGAATGCAGTGAACCAAAAGAACCACTGTTCTTTCAAATTCCAACATGATATTAGAAGGGAAAACAAAGAGCTCTTCAAGAGCCAGAGGTCAATCTGTTAAGTAAGTTGTATATTAAAAAGTGGCAGTAATGAATAGGAATGGCCAGTGTCAGAGTATAGCAACAGGTAATTGTCACCTGTCTCTGCTATATTATCACTTCTACTTTATCAGTATGGTAATGGATATGCTACTTTCAACATATTCTGATAAATTCATGTATCATCACCTGGTTTGATATCCTTATCACAAGATTGCCTCAAACAAAATATTATTATAGTTTTCAGTGTGTATATATTATTAAAATATATATTTAAATTTTTTAATTATTTTAAACTATATATAGAAAATAACTATATATCAAAAATAGATGGGGAAATAGTGGAAACAGTGACAGATTTTATTTTCTTGGACTCCAGCATCACTGCAGTTGGTGACTGCAGCCATGAAATTGAAAGACACTTGCTCCTTGGAAGAAAAGCTATGACAAACCTAGATAACCTATTAAAAAGCAGATTTTATTACTTTGCTGACAAAGGTCCATATAGTCAAAGCTGTGGTTTTTTCAGTAGTCATGTAAGGAGTGAGAGTCAGACCATAGAGAAGGCTGAGTGATGAAGAACTGAGGGTTTTGAACTGTGGTGTTGGGCGAGACTCTTGAGAGTCCCTTGGACAGCAAGGACAGCAAGCCAATCAATCCTGAATATTCACTGGAAGGACTGATGCTGAAGCTGAAGCTCCAGTACTTTGGGCACCTGATGTGTAGAGCTGATTCATTAGAAAACACCCTGATGCTGGGAAAGATTAAAAGTATGAGAAGAAGGGGGCAATAGAGGATGCGATGGTTGGACGGCGTCATCGACTCAATGGACAAGAGATTGAGCAAGCTCTGGGAAATGGTGAAGGATAGGGATGCCTGGCATGCTACAGTCCATGAGGTCTCAAACAGTTGGACAAGACTGAGTGACTGAACAACAAAATAGAAAATATATAAAAAGCAGTTAAATATTACCCAGACTATGAGTTAGGCCCCTTTTTGCTCCTGGGCACTCAGGGCCCACTGAGGGGCATCCACCTTTCATAGCATCTATGTAAGCCATAAACTACTTATTCCTTCTGAAAATGTACTACATCAAGACAGCCCAGTGGCTACCCCCAACATCAGCATACCCGAGGGCACAGGATTTAACAGGCCCTCCTTCCAGAAGCTTCCTTGGTATCTCAGACGGTAAAGAATCTGCCTGCGATGCAGGAGACCTGGGTTTGATCCCTGGGTCACAAAGAAATGGCAACCCACTCTAGCATTCTTACCTGGAGAATCCCATGGACAGAGGAACCTAGTGGGCTATATCCATGGAGTCACAAAGAGTCAGACACCACTGAGCAACTCACACGTTCACTGTCTTTACCTTCCATAAGCTAAAGTCATAGAAATGGACATGGGTATCTTATTCCTAATCCCACCGCACAGACCCCTAATCTTCAGTTGGGGAAGCTGGATAAGCTTATTGTCTTCAACATCTCCAAACAAAAGTGACTAATAACATGCAATTTCCAGATAACCCCACAAATCTCAGGATAAACCTGTCAACACATACCCTTCCAGGAGAAGTCTGTGACAAGGGGCACCAGGACTGGATGTTACTTACCTCTAGGCTTTACAAAAATGCTCCAGAAATGTGTCTGCCCATGATGAGACCACAATTAAAGTGAGTTTGGTACAACTATATTAAAAAATGACAGAACAAATTGAGAAACAACTAGGAATATATAAATGTGAATGTAACAATAGTTCTGATATAATGGATGCAGGCAGAGACCTTTATACTTAGAAATACAGACCATGCATATTTTAAATTTTGTCATGGAAGATTTCCAAATATACATAGAGTAAGCAGCTTTGACAGGTTAGGACTGTACCAGTCTTATTTTCTCTATTTCTCACCCTAACGTCTCCTATTCCATTCACTCTATACTTTATGGAGTCATAAAATATTCTTTTGAAACTCCTGTAGTAAATTTATTGGAAAGACGGCCCCAATTCTTCACATACCCATCCATACATTTGCCCTTTTCCATGTGACCATCAGTGCCCTCCCAACATGAGCAGCACAGACATAGACATGCAATTTATTTTAGCCAAAATTATCTTAACAGAAATAGCAGAGTACTGAAATCATGTTTCTGCCTTCTCTGTTTCTGCCATCCCCATGAGAAAATGCCTGGGCTAGCTGACTGGAGGTTGAAAGTCTCAGTTACCCTAGCTGAGGCTAGCCTGAATTAGCCAATAGCCAGCCACCTTCCAGATCATCAAATAAGCCTTGCCCAAATCAGAAGCATGCTCTAGCCAACCACCCCTGGACTGTGAGCAAGACGTGCTATTATTACATGTAACTGGGGATTTATAGATGTTTCACAGCATTATTTTGACAATAAATACCTGACACAGACTATGGAATATTTATAAATATTATGTATTTCTGGTCAAAACACAAAAAGAAGCACACAAAGGAAAACATCCCTCATGCATTCAGAAAATGGTAGACAGATAGATACACAGATAGACAATCTTTTTCATCAGCCGAAACAAATACCGGCTAGCAAACTATGGTTGAAGATCCAAAGAGGAGGTAAGTGAAAACAGAGGGAATAGAGGAAGGGCTGACAGGGCTAGCTTTTGAGCTCTGGTCTGGACAGAGAGAATTCAGTCGGAATTCAGTCTCTTCAGGGAAATGGGGCCTGTACCCACCCAGAGACGACAGCCAGGGTCACTATGTGACACAGGAGGCTGGTACACAGCTCCTGGAGAATGAACACTGCCTAAGAAAAGCAGTTACTGGCTCAGTGGTAAAGAATCTGCCTGCCAATGCAGGAGACACAGTTTGATCCCTGGGTCAGGAAGATCCCCTGGAGGAGGAAACGGCTACCCATATTCTTGCCTAGAGAATGCCATGGACAGAGGAGTCAAGAGTCAGATATGACTGAAGCTGCTTAGCAGCAGCTGCTGCCCTTTTCTTGTCTACCACCCATATATTGATGATCAATTGATTCCAAAAAGAGTGCCAAGACAATTCAATGGGTGAAAATAATAGTCTTTCTAACAAATGATGCTGGATCAACTGAATATCCAATGAACAAGAATAAAATTATACTCCAATTTCACACCATAAGTAAAAAATGTCCTCAAAATGAATCAAAGATGTAAATGGAAGATTTAAAGCTAGAAAACTCTTAGAAGGAAATCGTGTATATCCTCATGCCCTTGTATTAGACAGCAGTTTCATACACATGACCCCAAAAGCATAAGCAACCAAAAATATAAAAGCAAGTTGAACTTCATGAAAATATAAAACTTCTGTACTTCAAAGGACATTATCAAGAAATTGAAAAGACAACTTATAGAATGATAGAAAATACTTGCAAGTCATATATCTGATAAGGATTGAGCATCCAGAGTAAAGAATAAAGAGCTCATATAATGCAACAATAAAAAAGAGAACCCAACTGAAATATGAGCAGAGGACTTGAATAGACATTTCTCCAAAGAAGATACACAAATGATAGTAGGTACATATAAAGATATTTAAACCAAAGTGTGATATGTCTTTACACCCACTAGTATGTCTAATAATCAAACAAATAACAACAAGTGTTATCTAGGATGTGAGAAATTGGAACCCTCAGGCACTGCTGGTGGGAATGTAAACTAATGCAGCTATCTTGGAAAACAGCCTGGCAGTTTGTCAAAAAGTTAAGCATAAAATTATCATATTACTCAGCAATTCTATCCTTAGGTATATAACCAAGAGAACTGGAACTATCTATTCACACAAAGACAAGTGCTCATAGTGGTATTTTTCACAATAGCCCAAACAACTCAAATGTCCATAAACTGATGAATGGGCAAACAAAATATGGTATTATCCATGTAATAAAAGAGTATTCATTCATGAAAAGTAATGAAGTACTGATTAATGTTGCAATATAAATATACTTTGAAAACATTACACTAAGTAAAAGTCACACCAAAAAAAAAAAAGGCCACATGTTGTATGATTCTATTTATATGCATTGTTCAGAATAAGCAACTCCACAGAGGTGGAAAGTAAATCAATAGATTTCAAGGATGAGAGAATAAGGAATGGAATTGACGGCTAAGGAATTCATGGTTTCTTTTGGGAATGATGGAAATGTCCTGGAATTAGACAGTGATGATGGCTACACAACCTTGGAGACAGAGTAAAAACACTGAATTGCACATTTTAATAGGGTGTGTTTTATGATATATGAATTATATAATAATAAAGACACATAATAAGACCTTTGATTGTGTAGATCACAACAAACTGTGGAAAATTCTTAAAGAGATGGGAATACAAGACTACCTTACATATCTCCTGAGAACCTTGTATGTGGGTCAAAAAGCAACAGTTAGAACTGAACATGGAACAACTGACTGATTCAAAACTAGGACAAGGCTATATATTGTCACCCTGCTTATTTAACGTATGTGCAGAGTATATCATGTGAAATAATAGACTAGATGAATCACAAACTGGAATCAAGATTGCTGAGAGAGATACCAGCAACCTCATACCACCATAGTGGCAGAAATTGAATAGGAACTAAAGAGGAGAGTGAAAAAGCTGGCTTGAAACTCAGCATTCCAAAAACTAAGATCATGGCATCTGGTCCCATCACTTCATGGCAAATATAGGGGAAAACATGGAAAGAATAACCGATTTTATTTTCTCGGGCTTCAAAATCACTGGAGATGGTGACTGAAGCCCTGAAAATAAAAGACACGTATTCCTTGGAAAGAAACCTATGACTAACCTAGACAGCACATTAAAAAGAAGAGAAAATACCTTGCCAACAAAGATTTGTACAGTCAAAGTTATGGTTTTTCCAGCAGTCATGTATGGATGTAAGAGTTGAACCATAAAGAAGGCTGAGCACTGTGGAATTGATGATTTGAATTGTGGTGTTGGAGAAGACGCTTGAACTACAAGGAGATCAAACCAGTCCATCCTAAAGGAAATCAATCCTGAATATTCACTGAAAGGACTGATGTTGAAGCTGAAGCTCCAATACTTTGGCCATTTGAAGCAAAGAGTCAACACATTGCAAAAGACCCTGATGCTGAGAAAGATTGAAGACAAAAGGAGAATGGGGCAGCAGAGGATGAGATGGTTAGAGAGCATCACTGACTCAATGGACATGAATCTGAGGAAACTCCAGGGGATAGTGGAGAACAGAGGAGACTGGTGTGTTGCAGTCCATGAGGTCACAGAGTCAGACATGACTTGGTGACTAAAGAGCAACAACAAAGAAACATAAAGGATAAATTGACAGCTCAGCTGATAAAAAATCCACCAGCAATGCAGGAGACACTGATTCAATTCCTGGGTCAGGAAGTTCCCCTAGAAAAGGGATAGGCTACCTACTCCAGTATTCTTGGGCTTCCCTGGTGGCTCAGATGGTTAAGAATCTGCCTGCACTGGGGGAGATATGGGTTCAATCCCTGGGTTGGGAAGATCCACTGGAGGAGGGCATGGCAACCCACTCCAGTATTCTTGCCTGGAGAATCCCATGGACAGAGGAGCCTGGAAGGCTACAGTTCATGGGGTCACAAAGAGTTAGACACAGAGCAACTAAGGCCAAACACAATAGGAGTTTCAGAAGGCGGGTGTAGAGAAAAAGCATAGCATCAATAATCAAACAGTTGAGATCTTTACAGATTGAAGCATTCTGTGAGTCTTCAAATTAAAGTCACATGCCAAGAGTGAAATAGGATTAACAAAATAAATCTAAATATGAACATAGCTTGGTGAGATTGCAAAATAATTTCTGAATCTGCTAGAGAACTATCAGTTTAGTTCAGTTCAGTTGCTCAGTCGTGTCCAACTCTTTGCCACCCCATGAATTGCAGCACGCCAGGCCTCCCTGTCAATCACCATCTCCCGGAGTTCACTCAGACTCATGTCCATCGAGTCCGTGATGCCATCCAGCCATATCATCCTCTGTCGTCCCCCTCTCCTCCTGCCCTCAATACTTCCCAGCATCAGAGTCTTTTACAATGAGTCAACTCTTCCATGAGGTGGCCAAACTACTGAAGTTTCAGCTTTAGCATCATTCCTTCCAAAGAAATCCCAGGGCTGATCTCCTTCAGAATGAACTGATTGGATCTCCTTGCAGTCCAAGGGACTCTCAAGAGTCTTCTCCAACACCACAGTTCAAAAGCATCAATTCTTTGGCACTCAGCCTTCTTCACAGTCCAACTCTCACATCCATACATGACCACTGGAAAAACCATAGCCTTGACTAGACAGACCTTAGTCAGCAAAGTAATGTCTCTGCTTTTGAATATACTATCTAGGTTGGTCATAACTTTCCTTCCAAGGAGTAAGCGTCTTTTAATTTCATGGCTGCAGTCACCATCTGCAGTGATTTTGGAGCCCAAAAGAATAAAGTCTGACACTGCTTCCACTGTTTCCCCATCTATTTGCCATGAAGTGATGGGACTGGATGCCATGATCTTTGCTTTCTGAATGTTGAGCTTTAAGCCAACTTTTTCACTTTCCTCTTTTCACTTTCATCAAGAGGCTTTTTAATTCCTCTTCACTTTCTGCCATAAGGGTGGTGTCATCTGCATATCTGAGGTTATTGATATTTCTCCTGGCAATCTTGATTCCAGCTTGTGTTTCTTCTAGTCCAGCGTTTGTCATGATGTACTCTGCATATAAGTTAAATAAGCAGGCTGACAGTATACAGCCTTGACATACTCCTTTTCCTATTTGGAACCATTCTAAGTGTCCATAAACCAATGAATGGGTAAAGAAGACATGGTACATATATGCAATGGAATATTACTCAACCATTAAAAAGAATTGAGAGCATGGCGTTTGTGGCAATAAGAATAGACCCAAAGGTTATCACGCTAAGTGAAGTAGATCATACAGAGGAAGACAAATATCACATGATACAAACTTAAACAGAAATAATACAAATAACTTTATTTACAAAACAGAAATAGACTCACAGACATGGAAAACAAATTTATGCTTGCCAAAGAGGAAAGAGGGTGATGCGGGACTAATTAGGAGTTTGGGGCTAACAGATGCACACTACTATAGTTAAAATAAACAATAAGCATCTAGTTGGTAACATGGGAAACTATATTCAGTATCTTTTAATGACTTATAATGGAAAATAATCTGAAAAAGAATACATATTATATATACCTATAATATTATGTATTGTGTATAATAATCACTTTGCAGTATACCTGAAATCACACAACATTGTAAATTAAGTATCCTGCAATAAAAAAATTTCTGATTGTAATCAGTAAATTTTCAAAATAAAAGGAATCTGAGAATAATTTCTTTTTAAAAGCTTTAATAGTTAAAGGAAGCAATTAAATAAAAGATATCTTCAGATTCATCATGATAATTAATTGAGACCGTTTGAACAGGGAGAAATCTTAAAACAGCCTTCATTTTGATTCGACCTTAATATTTTGCTTTTATCAGATACCAACTTTAGATAAACCTTTTAGAAGTTGGTCCATTGCTTATAACAAATCTAGAGTAGTTTTAAACAATTTCCCCTTTATCTGATGGAGTGAAGATTGTCAGAGATGAACCCCAGCTGGGGCCCAAATTAGAGTAATTAAGAAGCAAAAAGTCAAAGTACTTTTCTATAATTTGTTTATTTTATTAGAAGATTAAACAGTATTGCTAGTGCAGAATTTGTCATACTTACAGAAACAGAAAGAGAGGGCATTGTTTAAATGCTATGTGTAACAGATATGGAAGTGATAGCCTCAGAAAACAAGACTGGATCATCAAACAGTGAGAGACATGCTTAAAAAGACATGTAATTTCACTTTATGATAACAATATAGCCATTGTCAAATTAGGAAGTGTCTCATTAAAACTATCACAAATCATTCATCTGTGGTCAAAAAGAGACCTGTATACTAACTTATCTGATGTTTTAGAAAAACTCTTATAAACCCTAACTGTACTTGGGCAATAAAAGAGAAACTTCTTTACAACAACAAGAATTAAAATGTTTTGAGGCCTTAAGATAGTTACTTTTCTTTTCTGGAGACACTATTCATACTTGTAAAAGTCAATCAAAACTTAAAATTTAAAAAAAAATCCTATAACACTTAATATTGTTTATCTCAGTATCTTCTAACTCAATATGCAGGCTATTTTATATAAAGAAACATTTAGGTACCAAATTTTAGGTACTAAAATTGCCTCTTTTGATTCATTTCAAATGTTTTTCACAAATGCAATGAATTTTCAATGTCCTATGAGCCTCAATTATAGTTTTCTCTATCCTTTAGGCATTTCTCATAACTTCTACAGTCCCTTAAAAAGAGTAGAAATCTTATTTTAAAAATTAGCTAATAATTTCTAAATAAACTCTCTTTTCTGCACCAATGGTGAATGTAATTGATGGCATTGCTTTTAGTAGATTCTTCTTTGTTAATGCCATGTTATATGGATTTAGTAAAACCAACTTGCCCTGGCAATACAGATATTGACAACATTAGAAAGATAAATTGATTCCAAAGTAGGCAGTAGCTAGGGAAACAGCTCACATTTTATTTTGCACTGGAATAATATAAACTTTTTCTTAATAAAATAATAAATAGTTGAACCACTTAAAAATGAAAAAAAAAACTCCTTGATATTTATTAACTCATTCAATGATAACATCCCCAAAAGATATATTTTACTACTCTTTTTGTTAAGTTGCATATAATATCACACATTCTTGACAGCAAAGTAATGCTTATAATGGAAATAAATACATTATTAGAGAAATGGACTTTTCCCCACTGTTTTACTGCTGCTGCTGCTAAGTCGCTTCAGTCGTGTCTGACTCTGTGTGGCCCCATAGATGGCAGCCCACCAGGCTCCGAGGTCCCTGGGATTCTCCAGGCAGGAACACTGGAGTGGGATGCCATTTCCTTCTCCAATGCATGGAGGTGAAATAGGAAAGTGAAGTCGGTTAGTCATGTCAGATTCTTCGCGACCCAAGGACTGCAGTCCACCAGGCTCCTCTGTCCACGGGATTCTCCAGGCAAGAGTACTGGAGTGGGATGCCATTGCCTTCTCCTGCTACTACTCCCCAAAGGCACTATCACTCTTTCTAACTCTGACCCTCCTAAAGAGTCCTCACATAACTGTTAAAAAACATGCTTATACCACTACTACTCTATGTTATCAATTAAACATTATCAACATAAATAATGAGAACTTGCTTCATTTACAATGTTTTCTATCCCCCTCTCCTCTTCATGTTTGATATGCATATGGTTGATACTACTGTTGTTCTTAGTTCCAATTTGAAGGAGATTCTAGAGTAAGAGGTGAGAAGAAGGACTGGATGTAGGTATTCAAAGGACAAATTGATTACTTGAAATCAAGATGATGAAGGGATTCTTATCTAACAATTTCCATATGACCTCAAATTAAGACATGTGAGTGTGGTGAGAGTTTGACGAGAGTTCACCGCATATCTATTAACCCCCTACTCAGGGTATTGTGATAGATAGTCCTAGGTTTGACTGGGGATTTGGGGAAGACTTCATGGAGGAAATTCCAAGCTCGTTCTTGAAAGATAGTTCTGAGCTAGGCAAGTGGAGGTTGGGAAAGAGAAAGAGCTTCCCAAGCAAAAGAAGAGCTTAAACAAATGCTTGAAATATGGGCAGGGTAGGAGTGAAGAGGCCTCAGATGGAAGACAACTCATTCACCTGGAGAGGGGTCAGAGGTCAGGCCACTGCTGTACTTTTATAATTTTACTTGTTTATGATGTGACGCCACTGAAGAATGATAAGCAGGAGGGAAGATGGGCCTCTTTTATTTAACCTTTTACACAGTTCACTCCGGTAAGAATGATTGTAGTCGAAAGAGGAAATGAAGTCAGAGAAGTCAGTCTGATAGCTTCTGTCATATCACTGGTGGGAAATGGTATGGGAATGACAGAAGGAAGGAACAGAGGGACCGTGCAAGTAGCACTTGAAGACAGTAATAAAATGCACCACGGCGAGGGAATTCATGGACTTTTATGGGATGAGATGGGATTGGTTTAACGGGAATGAGAAAGATTTATGAGTATCTCCTTGGTTTCCAGTTCGACATCACCAAGAAAATAGTAATTTCATTAATTGACAGAGGAATCACAGAAGGGAAAGTAGGTTTAGCAGAGGTTGGGGGAGGAGTGAGGAGTTGAAGGATCAGTTGAATGTTCAGGATGGATTATGAAGCAATTATTAGCATATATAATTCTAAAGCTCAAAAGAGGAGTTGCTATAATTTTGACAATGAGTTCCACTAGGAAAAGAGGACTAAGATCAGAATTTTGAGAGGCAAAAATGTTAAGGACTGGGCAATGGATGATAAGCTCATTGAGGAAAAAGAGAGAGAAAGAGAGAGAAGAACCAGTTGGTACAAATGCCAGAGAACTGGAAGAGTTACAAAGATGGAATGGTCAGTAGCGTAAAAGGTCAAAGAGGGGACCATTCAGAAGTGGCAACCTTTATCATGGCAAGTCAGTAGCATTGGCAGACAAAGCCAAGTGAGACTGCAGTGTGAGGAGGAAGGATGAGAAGTGCTCACAAGGTGGTGAAGAAGTAATTGAGGCTCTTTGACAAGTGGTTTGGCTAGAAAGGAAAAGAGAATGATTGTGATCAGTGTGATCTGTGTGTCTGGGTCAGCGAGAGGGAGCTTTATCTGTCTGGGAAAGAGTTAATATGGGCATGAGTCAAGTAGATACCTATTAGTCCTCAATGACAGAACTTCTCTCCTGGGAGAAGGGTTGTGTTGGGTAGAGGTTTTCAAAGTGAAAGTAAACGTGTTAGTTGCTCAGTTGTGCCCAACTCTTTGTGATCCCATAGGCTGCAGCCCACCAGGCTTCTCTGTCCATGGAATTTTCCAGGCAAGGATACTGGAGTGGTTTTCCATTTCCTTTTCCAGGGAATCTTCCTGACCCAGGGATTGAACCCATGTCCAGTCCATTCTGAAGGAGATCAACCCTGGGATTTCTTTGGGAGGAATGATGCTAAAGCTGAAACTCCAGTACTTTGGTCACCTCATGAGAAGAGCTGACTCACTGGAAAAAGACTCTGATGCTGTGAGGGATTGGGGGCAAGAGGAGAAGGGGACGACCGAGGATGAGATGGCTGGATGGCATCACGGACTCGATGGACATGAATTTGAGTGAACTCCGGGAGATGGTGATGGACAGGGAGGCCTGGCATGCTGCGATTCATGGGGTCACAGAGTCAGACACAACTGAGTGACTGAACTGAACTGAACTGAGGTTGCTTCCATGTCTTTGCTGTTGTAAATAGTGCTGTTATGTACATTGGGGTGCATGTAGTTTTGTCTTTTCTAGCTATATGCCCAAGAATGGGATTGTTTTGTCATGATAACTCTGTTTTTAGCTTTTTAAGGCGCTTCCATACTGTGTTCTCTGTATTATGTTCTCCATAGTCACTGCACCAATCTACATTCCCAACAACAGTGTAAGAGGGCTCTTTTTTCTCTATACTCTTCCCATCCTTTATTATTTATAGACTTTTTGATGATGGCAATTATGACTGGTGTGAGGTGATACCTCAATACAGTTTAGATTTGCATCTCTAAAATAATTAGTGATGTTTAAGCATCTTGAGAGCCCCTTGGACTGCAAGTCCAACCAGTCCATCCTGAAGGAGACCAGCCCTGGGTGTTCTTTGGAAGGAATGAGGCTAAAGCTGAAACTCCAGTACTCTGGCCACCTCATGTGAGGATTTGACTCATTGGAAATGACCCTAATGCTGAGAGGGATTGGGAGCAGGAGGAGAAGGAGACAACAGAGAATGGGATGGCTGGATGGCATCATAAACTCGATGGACATGAGTCTGAGTGAACTCCGGGAGATGGTGATGGACAGGGAGGCCTGGTGTGCTGCGACTCATGGGGTTGCAGAGAGTCAGACAGGACTGAGCGACTGAACTGAACCCCTGTACTGCAGGCAGATTCTTTACCAGCTAAGCTACCAGAGAAGCCCATGGAAGAGGCTTTGAAGGGAGTACAAAAATGTTGGAATTTACTCATAGGAACCTAAGAGAGACTCTAACACAATCCAGAGTAGTCTTGAGGGCTCCGTTAAGGTTGGAGGAAAAATGAGAAATTTAGCTTTTGTTTCTCTTTTCTATTTCTCCTCCCCATATCAGTCTTTCCCGTTCTAGCTTCCCACTTACCTGCTTCCTGACTGCATGAATGAAACTGCTGAAGGTGTTGTCATTACCAAAATAACCAAGAAAACATCACACACCCCCTATATCATTAGACATACAGGTGGGAACAACCTAAAATGTGGATGATTCAACTACAGTGTGTAAATATGTGCAAATTACTTGAAAACACTGTACATATATTTCCATCTGAAAAACAGAAATCATATTACTTACCTTAGAAGACTGAATGAATCAATGGAAATGATATATGGATAAGCCTAGAACACTGCTTGGTCCAAAGGAGACTATCCATAAATTTAACTTCCTACCATAAAGAGGGAAAAATAATAATCAATGTGTTCGTTAAAAAGGATGAAAAAGGGAATCATATTAGATGATAAAATAACAGAAAACAGGGCAAAGGAATGGGAAAGGAGCTTGCTAAGTAGATTCTCATCACAAAGAAAAACACAAATGAGAAACCAAGAGAGAGATGAAGATAGATGTTTCTAAAGAAAGATGCTCCTACTATAAAAGTGTGGAGGAGGTCAAGGGAAACACTCAAGCACCATTAATCATAATCCTTGATGGCAATCCCTCTGGGTTTCAGGAGGCAAGAAACAGGCATAAAAAGCATGTGTAGTCCTGTATATCATTCAAAAAAGCAGCTGCTACTCAAATCTGGAAAGTCAAGGCTCTTCTAAAAAAATGTTGGAGCAAACAAGATCCCAGAAATAGCATACTTGTAGAAAACCACTCATTGCTTCTGGGAAAATAGATTTAGGGTTGAATTGAGGATAACATTGCACAATTCAAACTGGAAGAGAAAGGAAACAGAATTCGACTGGGTTTATCTGAAGATTCCTGCTGATTCATTCAGCAAATAATTACTGAATACCTATTGCATGCCACACACTGTGTCCTCTGCAGTAAGATGGTTTCTTTAAGCATATTGAGGCTTATCAAAATACTTGTTGGCTTCACAGGTTTGGAAAACCATATACTTTTTAGAGCAAAGAAACTCAGTCTAAAGTGAAAGAATATTGAACTGGAGACCCTGGAGATTTATGCAAATCATTTCATCTCTGCCACCAATTACTTGTACCACCTTAATTAAGCCTCTATGCTTCTAAACCTTTGAACCACAGTCTTCTCCCTGTGTCATAAATCCAGATAAATGTCCATAAACATCTTGACATCTATTGCAGGTATAGACTTCTCTTTGGCCAACATTATAAATAATCTGTAAGGTATTTCCTAAATGAGATTCATTATAAGGAAAGGAAAGTAACTCTTGCAGTAAAGGCAATATTTGGCCCTTGATCAGACATCATTCTTTTTTGTTCATGATGCTCAGTCACTTCAGTCATGTCCAACTCTCTGTGACCCTGTGGACTGTAGCCCACCAGGCTCCTCTGTCCATGCGATTCTCCAGGCAAGAAGACTGAAGTGGGTTGCCATGCCCTCCTCCAAGGGATCTTCCTGCTCCTGGGATGGAACCTGCATTTCCTGCATTGCAGTGGGATTCTTTATCACTGAGCCATGAAGGAAGCCCTCATTCTTTCTTAAGGACACTAATTAATGACTATTTATCTCTTCCTTGTATCATCTAACATCACACTGTTGACATAATAAATGCTCATTAATTATCTGATGAGTAAAAATCAAGATTTTCATGTAAATAGAAAGTAGGTTCCTATAAAACCAAAATTTGACCAACTTTACAAGTGATTTGGGATCACCCTGCCACCTCCATTATGAGAAAAACACATTCTCAATCTTGGCTGAGAATCTAGGCTTTAATCGTTTTTAAAAGAACATGGAACCAGGTGAATAATGTTTGCGGATTTTGTCTTCTAGATAGTAAATAAAAGGGAGATTCAAAGGAAGTCTGGATGGATTTGGGCACACTAGGGAAGAGAAAGTCCACTGACCCATAAAGTCTGACTTGCTGGGACATAATATCCATTAGGCATTTAAACAGTAAGCAGGTGGTGAGACCAGGAAGATGAGCCATATAGATGATTTGAAGTTATTAGTAGCAGAATAAGAAAGATCAAGAGAAAGACTTATCAGTGCAAAACCAAAAGAAAGAGAGAAACTAGAAATTTAGTATTTAATTAATTGGATAGAATATTTTTGCCAATAAAATCCCCTCTTGCATCGCTTTAGGGACTCAGTCTTCCAACTAAGGTAATTTTCTCTCTGTTGACAGTTCAATTTTAGCTTTTTAAGGCGCTTCCATACTGTGTTCTCTGTATTATGTTCTCCATAGTCACTGCACCAATCTACATTCCCAACAACAGTGTAAGAGGGCTCTTTTTTCTCTATACTCTTCCCATCCTTTATTATTTGTAGACTTTTTGATGATGGCAGTTATGACTGGTGTGAGGTGATACCTCAATACAGTTTAGATTTGCATCTCTAAAATAATTAGTGATGTTTAAGCATCTTGAGAGCCCCTTGGACTGCAAGTCCAACCAGTCCATCCTGAAGGAGACCAGCAGTCACTGCACCAATCTACATTCCCAACAACAGTGTAAGAGGGCTCTTTTTTCTCTATACTCTTCCCATCCTTTATTATTTATAGACTTTTTGATGATGGCAATTATGACTGGTGTGAGGTGATACCTCAATACAGTTTAGATTTGCATCTCTAAAATAATTAGTGATGTTTAAGCATCTTGAGAGCCCCTTGGACTGCAAGTCCAACCAGTCCATCCTGAAGGAGACCAGCCCTGGGTGTTCTTTGGAAGGAATGAGGCTAAAGCTGAAACTCCAGTACTCTGGCCACCTCATGTGAGGATTTGACTCATTGGAAATGACCCTAATGCTGAGAGGGATTGGGAGCAGGAGGAGAAGGAGACAACAGAGAATGAGATGGCTGGATGGCATCATAAACTCGATGGACATGAGTCTGAGTGAACTCCGGGAGATGGTGATGGACAGGGAGGCCTGGTGTGCTGCGACTCATGGGGTTGCAGAGAGTCAGACAGGACTGAGCGACTGAACTGAACCCTGTACTGCAGGCAGATTCTTTACCAGCTAAGCTACCAGGGAAGCCCATGGAAGAGGCTTTGAAGGGAGTACAAAAATGTTGGAATTTACTCATAGGAACCTAAGAGAGACTCTAACACAATCCAGAGTAGTCTTGAGGGCTCCATTAAGGTTGGAGGAAAAATGAGAAATTTAGCTTTTGTTTCTCTTTTCTATTTCTCCTCCCCATATCAGTCTTTCCCGTTCTAGCTTCCCACTTACCTGCTTCCTGACTGCATGAATGAAACTGCTGAAGGTGTTGTCATTACCAAAATAACCAAGAAAACATCACACACCCCCTATATCATTAGACATACAGGTGGGAACAACCTAAAATGTGGATGATTCAACTACAGTGTGTAAATATGTGCAAATTACTTGAAAACACTGTACATATATTTCCATCTGAAAAACAGAAATCATATTACTTACCTTAGAAGACTGAATGAATCAATGGAAATGATATATGGATAAGCCTAGAACACTGCTTGGTCCAAAGGAGACTATCCATAAATTTAACTTCCTACCATAAAGAGGGAAAAATAATAATCAATGTGTTCGTTAAAAAGGATGAAAAAGGGAATCATATTAGATGATAAAATAACAGAAAACAGGGCAAAGGAATGGGAAAGGAGCTTGCTAAGTAGATTCTCATCACAAAGAAAAACACAAATGAGAAACCAAGAGAGAGATGAAGATAGATGTTTCTAAAGAAAGATGCTCCTACTATAAAAGTGTGGAGGAGGTCAAGGGAAACACTCAAGCACCATTAATCATAATCCTTGATGGCAATCCCTCTGGGTTTCAGGAGGCAAGAAACAGGCATAAAAAGCATGTGTAGTCCTGTATATCATTCAAAAAAGCAGCTGCTACTCAAATCTGGAAAGTCAAGGCTCTTCTAAAAAAATGTTGGAGCAAACAAGATCCCAGAAATAGCATACTTGTAGAAAACCACTCATTGCTTCTGGGAAAATAGATTTAGGGTTGAATTGAGGATAACATTGCACAATTCAAACTGGAAGAGAAAGGAAACAGAATTCGACTGGGTTTATCTGAAGATTCCTGCTGATTCATTCAGCAAATAATTACTGAATACCTATTGCATGCCACACACTGTGTCCTCTGCAGTAAGATGGTTTCTTTAAGCATATTGAGGCTTATCAAAATACTTGTTGGCTTCACAGGTTTGGAAAACCATATACTTTTTAGAGCAAAGAAACTCAGTCTAAAGTGAAAGAATATTGAACTGGAGACCCTGGAGATTTATGCAAATCATTTCATCTCTGCCACCAATTACTTGTACCACCTTAATTAAGCCTCTATGCTTCTAAACCTTTGAACCACAGTCTTCTCCCTGTGTCATAAATCCAGATAAATGTCCATAAACATCTTGACATCTATTGCAGGTATAGACTTCTCTTTGGCCAACATTATAAATAATCTGTAAGGTATTTCCTAAATGAGATTCATTATAAGGAAAGGAAAGTAACTCTTGCAGTAAAGGCAATATTTGGCCCTTGATCAGACATCATTCTTTTTTGTTCATGATGCTCAGTCACTTCAGTCATGTCCAACTCTCTGTGACCCTGTGGACTGTAGCCCACCAGGCTCCTCTGTCCATGCGATTCTCCAGGCAAGAAGACTGAAGTGGGTTGCCATGCCCTCCTCCAAGGGATCTTCCTGCTCCTGGGATGGAACCTGCATTTCCTGCATTGCAGTGGGATTCTTTATCACTGAGCCATGAAGGAAGCCCTCATTCTTTCTTAAGGACACTAATTAATGACTATTTATCTCTTCCTTGTATCATCTAACATCACACTGTTGACATAATAAATGCTCATTAATTATCTGATGAGTAAAAATCAAGATTTCCATGTAAATAGAAAGTAGGTTCCTATAAAACCAAAATTTGACCAACTTTACAAGTGATTTGGGATCACCCTGCCACCTCCATTATGAGAAAAACACATTCTCAATCTTGGCTGAGAATCTAGGCTTTAATCGTTTTTAAAAGAACATGGAACCAGGTGAATAATGTTTGCGGATTTTGTCTTCTAGATAGTAAATAAAAGGGAGATTCAAAGGAAGTCTGGATGGATTTGGGCACACTAGGGAATAGAAAGTCCACTGACCCATAAAGTCTGACTTGCTGGGACATAATATCCATTAGGCATTTAAACAGTAAGCAGGTGGTGAGACCAGGAAGATGAGCCATATAGATGATTTGAAGTTATTAGTAGCAGAATAAGAAAGATCAAGAGAAAGACTTATCAGTGCAAAACCAAAAGAAAGAGAGAAACTAGAAATTTAGTATTTAATTAATTGGATAGAATATTTTTGCCAATAAAATCCCCTCTTGCATCGCTTTAGGGACTCAGTCTTCCAACTAAGGTAATTTTCTCTCTGTTGACAGTTCATAGAAAAAAGACATGAAATGTTAAAGCTGGCAGTGACCTCACTGGCCAGTACAGGTAGGATATTTGGAGGGTGATAACGCTGTGTCATCTAGGAAGAGAGCTAGAGATAAGATGGGGACAAGACATAACTTGTTAAAATCTTGCTTCTTCCTTTGTGTATTTCCTGCTAATCAAACATCTTAACTCTCTCAGTATCTTTGTTAATGACCAGTTCATCCTCTGATGCTGGGATTAGGGCAATGGCCCAAGAGGAACCCCTCAGCTGGAGACTTAAAAGAGAAAGCATGAGGTGGAGGTGTTATCCCTCCCAGTTACCTCCTGAGAGGCTGTGCAGGCCGGGCTGCATCCCATGACCAAAGGCCCCTGCTCCTCTCCAGGTGGACCTCTCTCCATAGCTCTGGGCTTCCAAGGCCTGGGAGGGGAACAGCCTGGTCTTCAGAAGCTCCAGGATACTATACCACCTCTCTCCTTACCCTCAGACTGCATTAAGCTTCCTTAATAGCCTCTTGATTAAGCCTCTGTTTGTTTTTCTATCACAGCAAGTAATAGCTTAAAATAACAATCTGGGTTTGCTTTCACAGTCCAATTGGTCAAGAATTTGGGAAGGGCTTGGCAAGGCAGTTCTTCCTTAAGGTCTCTCATGTGGCTGCAATTATATGTTGTGGGGAATTTGGTGGGGGAGCAGGGGTGAGGGGTAGGGAGGGAAGGGTTCTTCAGTCATTCGAGTCTAGATGATGCAGCTTCACACTGACTTACTCATACGGCAGGCAAGTTTGAGTGTGGCACCTGACTTCCCATAGAAAGTGTGTGTGAGTGGGTGTGGGTGTGTGTGTATCTGCGTGAGAGAGAGAGAGAGGACCATATTGCCTTTTGTGGAGTCACCTCCAAATTCAGGGAGCCTCAAGTCTGTCTTCTGTTGATTACAGCAATTTAAAAGAACTTCCTTGGTGGTGGAGTATCTAAGACCCCATGCTCCCAATGCAGGGGCCTGAGTTTGATCCCTGGTTAGGAAACTGGATCCCACATGCTACAACTAAAAGATTTCATAATGCACAACTGAAAAAGAAGAGGAAGACAAACGAGCCATCCAGTTTCAAGGGGAGAGAACAGAGAGGCACACCAACATCACGTTGGAGGGGCGTGTGTACAGTGGAGACAAGCGAGAAACTCACTTCATAGAAATGGGCAATATGCTTGCATTAATACTCCATCTTCCAGGATGCTGAACCCCTAAGAACAAGATTGGTTCTGACTCTTGGATTGGGCTTAACCTGAAGATGGGGTTCAGGAGAGTCTATCCAAAGAGAAGTAGAAATCAAGCCAGAGAGTCAAGTAGATGATTACATTCACCACATCAGTGGGATATAACTGAACAAATTTGACCCTGACTCTGTTGTAACCAAATAACATAAACTCTGAGGGGTTAATGAAAACAGATGGAACCAGAATTAGAATGTGGGCTTCCCACCACAAAGCTCCATTCTCCAGATCAGGTCACCTTGCTAAGCCTTGTCTGCCTCTGTTTAACAGTGTACACATGGATATTTTAAGAATGTTTTAAACAAGGCTTGTCTTTGGCATATGTGTTAAACAAAGCAAGAAGAACATGAGACCCAACCAATAATCTTACCAAATCCATTTCTCTGTCTGGTGACTAGATGTTATACATCCAACAAACTGGATATCTTTAACTCAATTTTTGCTGTTCCTTTCTAGTAGAATGCCAGTGCCAAGTATTAACATCTCAAATAAGTACAAACATGCTGAAAGTCCTTAAATGCAGCATAGAGTAATATCCAACTACTTAAGGTGATGATATCTCAGAGGAGATATCATTCAGGAGCCTGCATGCCATTCTGAGACGGGAATGCATCTCTAGTAAAGAGGACTTCAAGACCATATTTATTAGAAAGGGAAAAAAAGGTCAGCATTACACAGAATGAAAAGTGACCTTTTCCATGGAGATTCCTGAATCTAATTTATCTTGCTTCACTGAGACAGGAAATGCACTACAATGTTCAGGATGGGGAAAAATGACAATTTAATGATTATAAAACATCTTTCACTTTCTAGGGTAATTGAACAATCTCAACATCAAAGGCAGAACTGGTAGCCTTTTGGAAAACGGAATGTCAGTTTGCTTTCTTTTCATTTTTTACTGCATCGGTGAACTTTAGCATCTTCTCTGGCTTTATTTTTCCATTTTCATTTAGCATTGATACAAAACAGACCTGACTTTAAGTGTATCATGCAAAGTAATAATTTATATTGGAAACTTCAAATGGATGGGACAGAACCACTTTTGTGTCTGTTACATTTTTAATGACTTTAAATATAACCAGCTGAACAAAGTTCAGACCTTCACTATTACAGGTGAGGGTAGCTTGACATGATGAACTTCCTATTCCTCCAGTCACCTCATAAAGGGGAATATACAAACTGCCATGGGTTTCCCTGGCGGCTCAGTGGTAAAGAATCTGCCTGCAATGCGGGAGCCGCACAGATGCAGGTTTGATCTCTGGGTCAAGAAGATCCCCTGGAGGAGGACATGACAACCCACTCCAGGATTCTTGCCTAGAGAATCCTATGGACAGAGGAGCCTGGCGGGCTGCAGTCCATGGAGTCACAAAGAGTCGGACAGGACTGAGGTGAGTTAGCACACTTACATACACAAACTGCCAACTCTAAGACACACAATTCTCCCAACTATCATGTTCTTCCATCTATAATGCTATCAGTACTATTGACTTCTAGAGCTGTTTTTTGGCCAGCAGTTTTTTATATTTTCCCCTAAGCTTCATTTGCTAATTGTGGGGGTGGGAAAGAAGCCCTGATATTGAACCAGGGAAGAAATTCATTTAAGACAACTGTACATTTTCATTGTCTTTGCTTTCTAATACTGAAGAGCAATAAAAAAAAATTTTTTTTATTTAAAGGAAAATTCTTAGAAAATGGGACTTTAGGGTTAGTAAGCCTTTCTCTCAAGTAAAATCTTGGCAAAAAATCTTGGCTATAATTTGCTACCAGGGATCCTATGAGAAGAGTACATAGAGCACACTGGTATGAATTAAGTGGAGACAATTAGGTAAAATTTGGGGGAAGTGATACTATTGGTTTTTGTTTGTTTTACCAAAGTAACCTCAAACCTGCTCCAGTTTTACAAATACTTGCATTATACACAGTAAAATTTTGCCTAAGAATGAAACCTAAGTGCAGTCAGCATTGTGAGATTCATGAGGGAAGCATGTGTGTGTGACAAACTGTGTTAGTTGCTCATTTGTGTCCGACTCTTCGGAACCCCATGGACTGTAGCCTGCTAGGCTCCTCTGTCCATGGAATTCTGCAGGCAAGAATACTGGAGAGAGTAGCCATTCCCTTTTCCAGGGATCTTCCCAATCCAGGGACTGAATACGGGTTTCCTGCACGGCAGGAGAATTCTTCACTGTCTGAGCCACCAGTGAAGCCCAAGAGAAGCATGTTAATTGCTTATTTTACAAGTTCAGGGTTGAAGACTTCAATTCGTCCCACCATCACTTGCATCTCTTTTTGCTAGGTCTCCAAAATCAGCATATATCAAAAAAAAAAAATTGGAGGAAATACAAATGTTACCCCAGATTCCAGGAGAAAGATGGTGGCTTCTTCCCTCCCTCCTTTAACTCTAGATGTTGTAAAATTGGGGCTCACTTTTAAGTGAGAGAAGAGAACTGTTTGTTTTGCTCAGTTTCCTTTTTGTAGTTGTGAGTCATTTGAAATTGAGAACCATTTAACGTATCATTATTTTGCATTTTCTTTGGGGACTAGAATGCCTTTGGTTTAGGAAACTCTTTTGAATCTATCCTAAGGGCAGAAGGAAAGGGAAAATGGGGAGCTGGTTGTTTAACTGGTGCTCTAGGATTTTAGAGAGGGGAAAGCAAAGAAGTTTTCTTTTTTCACTGTCCAAGAGAGTTTGCCAGAGTAGAAAAGTAGATAGAGATTTAAATATGCTGTATTAATCAGGTTTTGCTGTGACAATGTACCTTCAACTCAAAAATCTCGGTGGGTGACTTATAATAAACATTTAATTCACGCTTACAGACCTTCAGGCAAGCTGTGGTCCAGAAGAAACTTACTGAGCTTCTCTGAACCAGGCTGGGTGCCAAGCTTTGGGTCAGATACAGGTTTATTCCACAAGTTTTTCTGCCAGCACCCAGGTGGAAGAAGCAATGGCCATCTGAGGCTAGATATTTTCATGGTGGAAATCAGAGTTCCAGAAGAGATGATGAAAGCTTGCCAGGCCTCTTAAAGGCCTCATTTGGAACTACATAAAATTACTTCTGCTTACATCTCACTGGCCAAATCATGTGAGGAAACCCAATCTCAGCAGAGGAGAGGGGAAGAGGAGTCTGCCTGAAGGAATCCATGAACAGGGTTGGAGGTAAAGGACGCCTGAGAGAATAAGACAAATGCATGAATATACAGGCTCTATGAGATTCCTGTACATTCCGAGGACCCTCTGGAACCCACCAAGAATATCGTGAATATGTGCTCAGTCACTCAGTAGCATCCGACTCTTTGTGACCGCATGAACTGTAGCCTACTAGGCCCTTCTGCCTGTGGGATTTTCCAGGCAAAAATACTGGAGTAGTTCATCATTTCCTTCTCCAGGGATATCAGGAAAAAAACACCATTATGAGGATAAATGGAGTCCAAACCCAGGTACACTAGAATAATTGTAAGTAACACTTATAACAGTGTATTGAAAAGCAGGAATAATTGTAAAATAATATTTTAAAAATTGTAGAAGAGAAAAAGAAAAACATTGTAAATAACACAGAGACTGTGTTGAAAGGCAGAGACATTACTCTGCTGACAAAGGTCCAAATAGTCAAGGCTATGGTCTCCCCAGTGGTTAAGTATGTTGTGAAAACTGGACCATAAAGATGGCAGGGTGTCAAAGAATTGATGCCTTTGAACTGTGATGCTGGAGAAGACTCCTGGAGTCCCTTGGACAGCAAGGAGATCAAACCAGTCAATCTTAAGGGAAATCAACCCTGAATACTTGTTGGAAAGACTGACGTTGAAGGTCCAGTATTTTGGTCATTTGATGCAAATAGCTAACTCATTGGAAAAGCCCCTGTTGCTGGGAAAGACTGAGGGCAGAAGGAGAAGAGGGCATCAAAGGATAAGATGGTTGGATGGCATCACTGACACAATGGACATGAACTTTGGGAGATGGTGAAGGGCAGGGAGGCCTGGCATGCTGCAGTCCATTGGGTTGCAAAGAGATGGACACGAATGGGTGACTGAACAACAAGAACACTTCCTTTACCCTTCTTCCTCAAAAGAAATAAGGAACCTCAACTTTAGACAAACTAGCTCTAAGGCTGAATGCCTATGCTAAGCTGAAAAATCTACCACTCAAATTCCTACCAAAATATCTATAAATATTACCTTGCAATCTGTAAATATTAGCTTACTTTACCTTATTTGGAAATATTACCTCATTTGGAAAAAGGACCTTTGAAGATGTGATATTGGATTTTGAGATGGTGGTAGTATCATGGACTATCCAATTGGACCCTAACACAACCACAAGTGTTCTCATAAAAGAGAGGCAGACACACAAAGAGGAGGTATCAAAGTGAAGACAGAAACAGGGACTGGAGTGACGTAACCACAAGCTAAGAAATGCCAGCAGCTGCCAGAAGCTGGAAGAGGCAGGGAACAGATTCTCCCTGAAGCCTCTGGAGGGAGCATAGCCCTAAAGACACCTTGATTTCGACCCAGGGTGGTTTATCTCAGGTTTCTGATCTCCAGAACTGTGAGAGAATAAATTCCTGTTGTTTTACGCCACCAAGTGTGGGGTAATTTGTTATGGCATCCTCAGGAAACTAATAACGTGACTTCCTTCGATTTTTGCCTTCTTTAAAGAAAATTTAATGTTGAAAGATAAAGTAGATTAAATTTCCAAGAAAGAAAGGAAAATGGAAACAATGCCTTAAAATTTTCCATTTGATCACAGCCCAGTAGTTGATGAGTGTGAAAATGAGCTAGTGATATCTGTCCATTTCATTCTGGGCAGTTTTTTATGTCTCTATATCACATTCTATTGATTGGCCCCTTGTTAAAACTGCCAACAACAACAACAACAACAACAAAAGCAGGTGAGGGGTCAGAGATTAAAAAAAAAAAACAAAACTGACCATTCCACAATGAGATGCCAATTAAACCTACTAGAATGGCTAAAATCAAAAAGACTGACAATATCAAGTGTTGACAAATACATGGCACAAGAGAAACCCTCATAGACTGTCTATGAACAACCTCTCTGAAAAATAATTTAGCCATTGCTTACAAAGTTAAATATGAACAAGTGAATCTACCTCTCAGGCATCTACTCAAGAGAAATCAAAACACATGTCCACAAAGAGACTTGTACAAAAATGTTCATTGAATCTTAATCTATAACAATTCAAATATCCATTAATAAGAGATTAGATATATTCATAGGATACTATGTAGTGATGCAAAGGAGCAAAATGCTCTCTGTGCAACAAAACAGGTGAATTGGCTTCTTTTCTTCAAAGTTTCTCAAAGCCTGTCATGGTTTCCTCTTTCAAAGAAAATGTGAAGCCTGAGTATAAATTTGGATGTTTACATTAAGTTGAGTGAAAGAAACCAGACCTAAGAGTGTATATACTGTAGGACTCCATTTGTGTGAAGTTCTAGGACAGGCAAAGTTAATCTATGATGATAGAAATCAGATCACCAGTTGCCTGGGGCAGGGGTGGGGAGTGACTGCTAAGAGACAACAGGGATCTTTCTGAATTGATAAAAATGCTGTCCTTAATTGACAGGATAGCTGTGTACATTAGCCTAACTCATCCAACTCCACATTTCCCATCTGACATCTTATTGTATGTAAATTATAACCTCAACAAGTGATTTTTTACAGTACCTTTCTAAGAGCATTAACACTAATATTAGCCTAATGAGTCTGAAAGCAGAGTGCTCAGGTTCTATCAGTTGGATTTGATTCAAGAATCCCAACCTTCATTCTATGAAAAGCTCAGTCTGACTGGCAGGGAGAGAGTAAACAAACAAATGAGATGAAGCATCTCAGGGCTCTAGGTCATCCTGGGCTAACCTGGCTCCCAGATGGCCCTGAAGGACAACTGAATGTGGTGGGTGAAGCTGGAAGCAGGGGAAGAGGGATGGAGGCCGGAGGGAGGGGCTCCCACTCCAGACCTCACAGCCCAGCCTCAGCTAACTGAGCTGCCATTAAGCCGTTTTCCCTGGTGTGGAATGCCTTTGAAGATAGCAGAGGGGAGGGGAGCTTTCAAGTTTCAAAGAGAAAAACAGTTTTCATACAGAGCCCGTGCTTGCTCACCAATTTATAATTGCATCACTTTCCTTTCCTGAAGCATTTGCAAGGTCTCCCATGGTTTCCTCTTTCAAAGAAAATGTTAGTCTGCAACGTACGTTTAGACGTTTGCATGTGTTATTACAGTGCAGTTAAACTATTTCAGAGAAATTTACCACCTTCATCTTTGTCCCGAAATACTTGACAAATTGTTTTATAACCAATTAAAGGTCTCTGTATTAGTATGCCCCAACTAGTAACACTTGGAGAAGGTAAC
>SJYC01082284.1:0-44730 GCA_006408675.1 Madoqua kirkii | reverse complement strand
CTAGGTGAGTGATCACACCATCGTGATTATCTGGGTCATGAAGACTTTTTTGTACAGTTCTTCTGTGTATTCTTGCCACCTCTTCTTAATATTTTCTGCTTCTGTTAGGTCTAGACCATTTCTGTTCTTTATCGAGCCCATCTTTGCCTGAAATGGTCCCTTGATATCTCTAATTTTCTTGAAGAGATCTCTAGTCTTTCCCATTCTGTTCTTTTCCTCTATTTCTTTTAGCCTACATTGCCTAGTTAACTGTAAAAAGAAATAACTAAAGAAACTCAAGAGACTGTCAACTCCAATTTCCTGTTTTCTAAGTGAAAAGAGAACTAGTTGGTGGCTAAATGACTCACCCAAGATCACTCAGTAAAGAGTGGCAGGTGAGAATTACAGCCAAGTCTTCCAATCTCCCAATCAGTCTCAGATCAACCACAGGACACTGTCTTGCCCATGAGCCTCTGAACTATTTCCACGGACCCATGATCCACAGCAGGTGATCCCCTTAGACTCCACTTCAGGGAAATGGAGGAAAATGCTGGCAGAAATGGACAGAGGGAGAGCTTCTTCATCCCCTAGCCAAGAAATCAATATATTTCTTAGAATTAAATTTCTTAGACCCCTCCATGTATTGAAAATGGATATTTCAGAAGCTTAAGAAATAACTGGTGTTTTAAAATCAAAACAGAGCTTAATAGATTTTTAAATTCCAAGTTCCCAGCAAATTTGGGGATGTTGCATGTATATATGAGCATATTCAGAGGTAGAACACTTATACAGAGGTCATTAAAAGGGCACAGCCCAGAATACACAGTCATGGGCAGGACCTCCATGTTTTCCACGCTCACTTGTCTCCCACCACCACATGTCCAACAAGTGACCTCACTCGTGGGGAAAGGCCCATGAGTAAGTAACACTCAGATGCGAATGCCTGAAAGGAGATCCCACACTGGAGAAGATGTGTTAGAGACATTTCGTGACAAAATCAAGTGGCTTTCTCCCTCGGAGTTTATCAACACTGATAATACAGCAAATGCAGTGTGAGGCACACACACAACAATGTAGAATGAGGAAAACAGAGTGACTTGTTCATGTGTCCTGCTTTATACACTTTAATTAAATTATTTGTGCTCTGGGATTGGAAGGTGGGTTTCTGTGCTTTTTTTAATAGAACAAAAATCCACCTTGGAGCCTCTTGCTCCAAAATCACTCCTGCTAATAACTAGCCTGCCATACAATTACAAATTCATGTTCCTTTAATGTTCTCATTTCTACGAAAACAGACAAATAATTTCTACTTAGACCTCCCTGTCTTTGATTTGAACCAAATTAATTTGATAACTATATTACAATAAAACAGCAAAGGCTGACAGCTGCAATAAAGAAAGTACAGCTAGCATTCCCAACTTTTATTTTTAGTTAACATTGTTCTCACAAGGATCATTGTTCAGGAGGCTTCAGACTTATTATGCAAAATGTATTATGAGAAATTATTGTAAAGTGTCTGAATGCTTATTTTTTAATAATCAAAAAAAAATTTTTTGGCTGTGCTGAGTCTTCATCGCTGCACTGGCTTTTCAGCAGCTGCAGAGAGCAGGGGCTACTCTCTAGGTGCGGTGCACGGGCATCTCACTGCAACGGCTTCTCTTGTGGTGAAGCATGGGCTGTAGAGAATTTGAGTAGCTACGGCTCCCAGGCTCTAGAGCACAGGCTCAACAGTTGTGTTGCACGGGCTTAGTTGCTCCGCTGCATGTGGGATCTTCCCGAATCAAGGACTGAACCTGTGTCCCCTGCACTGGCAGGCAGATTCTTTACCACTGAGCCACCAGGGAAGCCCATTCTAAAGCTTACTTTATCAGTTAGCTATAGCTGTCTAACAAAGCATATCAGAACTTAATGACTTAAAATATATC
Organism: Madoqua kirkii; assembly: GCA_006408675.1. Lineage (NCBI taxonomy): Eukaryota > Metazoa > Chordata > Mammalia > Artiodactyla > Bovidae > Madoqua > Madoqua kirkii. Next base: position 42,826 of record SJYC01082284.1, on the reverse strand, counting down.
CATTTATTTAGCTTCTGATTCTGCAGCTCAGAAGTTGAGGCTGGGTCACGGGATCTTCCCAACCCAGGTATCAAACCTGGGTCTCCTCCACTGCAGGTAAATTCTTCTTGTCTTGGCTGAGCTCTCTCCTGTGTCTTTGATCGCCATAGGTCACTGAGGTAGCACTGAGTCTAAGGGTATTGACTGACTGCTTGCTGAGGTAGTGGGAATGTTTGAGCCATGAGTGTCTCTCCTTCTCTATTGGGCTAGCTGAGCAAGAGAATAAGATCACAGGAGACTTCTTGAGACCAGGACTTATGGCATATCATCAATTCCTCTGCTTTCTACTGATTAAAGCAATACATAAGTCCAGCCAAGAGGCTGGAAAAAAACCATCTCTTCTTTTTGTTAATTTATTTTTAATTGAAGTATAGCTGATTTAGAATAGTGTGTTAATTTCTGAGCACTTCTCTGGTGCCTTAAGAGTAAAGAACATATCTGTCAATGCAGGAGATGCAGGTTTGATGCCTGGGTAGGGAAGATCCCCTGGAGAAGGAAATGGCAAGTCACTCCAGTACTCTTGCTGGAGATCTCATGGACAAAGGAGCCCGGCAGTCTACAGTCCATGGCTCACAGAAGAGTCAGACACAACCTAGCAACTGAGCATGTTAGTTTCTGGTGCACATCAAAGTGATTCATATATATATATTCTTTTCACTATAATTTATTATAGGATATTGAATATAGTGTCCTGTACTATACAGTAGGTGTGTGTGTGTGTGTTAGTCGCTCAGTTGTGCCCAACTGTTTGCAACCCCATGGACTGCAATCCACCAGGTTCCTCTGTCCGTGAGATTTTCCAGGCAAGGATACTGGAGTGGGTTGCCATTTCCTTCTCCAGGGGATCTTCCCAACCCAGGGATCAAACCTGGGTCTCCTGCACTGCAGGTAAATTCTTTACCGACTTAGCTACAGGGTTATTTATTTTATATACAGTAATATCTGTGCATCTGTTAATCCTAATTTGTCTCTCCTCCCCCCCCCTTTCCCTTTGGTAACTATAAGTTTGGGCTTCCCTGGTGGCTCAGTGGTAAACAACCCATCTAGCAATGCAGGAGACATGGGTTCAATCCCTGAGTTGGAAAGATTCCCCTGGAGAAGGAAATGGCAACCCACTCCAGTATTCTTGCCTGGGAAATCCATGGACAGAGTAGCCTGGTGGGCTACAGTCGACGGAGTCACAGAGTCAGACAACTGAGTAACTGAGCACATTCACAGGCAAATCTTATGCCTTCTCTATTTTTTTTCCATAAAAGCCTCTTGGTTTTGGCACATCATCACATTCCCACTTTTGCATGATGCCTAAATACTTTCTATGTAGTCTATAATATAGTGGTTCCAAACCTAGGCTGCATGTTGAAATCACCCACGAAGCTGAAAAAATACCTTTTTTTCCCTGACTGACCCCACGAGTTTCTGCTTTTATTGGTCTGGGATGCAGTCTGAGAAGTGGCATTCTTAAGGCTTTCCAGGTGACCTGCAACATGCAGCAAGCTGAGAACCATCATTTTCACAGGCCCTCGCCCATCACTTATTGAGAAAAGACTTTACGACACCACCGTTATCTCCCACCCTTTGTCATAAGTTCTGGGGTCACATTTCTTTCCTTCCCAGAAGTTACCAGATCTGACAGTTGGGATCCTGTATTTATTTATGTCTTTATTTGATTGTTGTGGTTTTGCTTTGTATGATAAAGCCTACAGGTACAATGATAGTACATTAGCAGATATTCAGAAGCCATCGATTGAACACATTGCTTTAATACACTATAAGCACCTAGTTTGTGAATTACAGCTTAAAGGTAATAATCTAGGACATAGCCTGGTGGGCTACAGTCGACGGAGTCACAGAGTCAGACAACTGAGTAACTGAGCACATTCACAGGCAAATCTTATGCCTTCTCTATTTTTTTTCCATAAAAGCCTCTTGGTTTTGGCACATCATCACATTCCCACTTTTGCATGATGCCTAAATACTTTCTATGTAGTCTATAATATAGTGGTTCCAAACCTAGGCTGCATGTTGAAATCACCCACGAAGCTGAAAAAATACCTTTTTTTCCCTGACTGACCCCACGAGTTTCTGCTTTTATTGGTCTGGGATGCAGTCTGAGAAGTGGCATTCTTAAGGCTTTCCAGGTGACCTGCAACATGCAGCAAGCTGAGAACCATCATTTTCACAGGCCCTCGCCCATCACTTATTGAGAAAAGACTTTACGACACCACCGTTATCTCCCACCCTTTGTCATAAGTTCTGGGGTCACATTTCTTTCCTTCCCAGAAGTTACCAGATCTGACAGTTGGGATCCTGTATTTATTTATGTCTTTATTTGATTGTTGTGGTTTTGCTTTGTATGATAAAGCCTACAGGTACAATGATAGTACATTAGCAGATATTCAGAAGCCATCGATTGAACACATTGCTTTAATACACTATAAGCACCTAGTTTGTGAATTACAGCTTAAAGGTAATAATCTAGGACAGAAGATCTCAAACTTTAGCCCAAATCAGAATCTCCTGCAGGGCTTGTCAACAAATAGTTTGCTGAACCTCAGCTCAAAGCATTTCTGATTCAATAGCTCTGGGTTGGATCAGAGAATTGCATTTCTAACAAGTTCCCAATCGATGCTGATATTATTTTCAGGAGACCACAGTCTGTAGGGTTCTGTTGAGAGGCAGCAATATGCAATGACAAAAACTATGGCCTATAACATAAGACTAGCTTGTTCAAGTTCAAGCTCTGTTACTGATTAACTGTGTGGCACTGGAAAAGATGCTCATCTTCCAGGTGCCACTAATTATGTGTAATGGAAAAAATGTTTAGCCTCTTAAGGGCCTCAGTTTCTCCATTTGTAGAATAGATATAGGCCCAGAACCTACCTTCTCAATTTGTCATAATTATTAAATTGTATTTGTAAAATCCTTGGAAGAGTTTTTGATAGGTAGCAGGCCCTACATAATTTGAATATATTCAGACATTATGCTTTTAATGTGGCACACTAACAACACTCTCACAAACTGACCTTCAAACTTTAGTTCTACATTTGGAAATTAAAAATAAATGACACACATATATACATACACTCACACACAAACACACATACCAAGAATCACTATGGTCCAGATTTCAAAGTGTATCCATCAGATTAATAACCATCGCAATAAATACCATTAATTGATCATCCTATCTGGGCTGATGCTTTGAGTGTATATTATTTTTCTAAATATGGTGAGTGTTACTGTTCTCAGTTAATATACAAGAAAACTGAGGCTCAGAATGGTAGTTATATTTGAGTAACAGTGTCAGGACATTCTAGATTAAGGTATTAAGAATCTCTCTGGAAGTGAAAGTCACTCAGTCATGTCTGATTCTTTGCAACCCCATTGACTGTAGCGTGCCAGGCTTCTCTGTCCATGGAATTCTCCAGGCCAGAATACTAGAGTGAGTAGTCATTCTCTTCTCCAGGGAATCTTCCCAATCCAGGAATTGAACCCAGGTCTCCCACATTGCAGGTGGATTATTTACCTCTGAGCCACCAGGGAAGCCTAGGAATCTCTCTAGAAATGACCAGTAAGGGAATTGGATGTCGGGATTCTTTCAATCACAAGTAACAAAATCCTTCAGCATAAACAAAGGGGAGAGCATATCTAAAACTTCCAAGGTATCTTCTTCAACTACAGCTGGATCCAGGGGTTCAAAGGATACATTTATTCTGGATTCCATGCTCTCTCTCATTCTTTCACTCACTCTCTTACTCTCCTGTAGTCCATGATGGAGTTTGAGAAGCAGGTAGCAAACAAGGAGGTCAAGTCAACTACTAGGCGTGGTGTGTCCAGTATAATCCTTGCCACAGTCCTGCTGAAATGATTATTATCCCATTTTACAGATGATAAAACTGAGGCTTGGATAAGGCAGAATAAGATGATTAATCATTGGTGCATTAAAAGTAAGTTGGAGTACTTACCCAGATCATCCGATGGGTTCAAAGCTAGAATTTCTCCCACTCTTTCCTTGACATCCAATCTTCCACCCCCAGAGGAGTCCTGCCAGGACGCAATTCATCTCTCTACAAGCAGGAACTTAGATGTCAATGGCCAAAACATTAGCACCCTTCTTAATGTCACCCATAATACCCATGTGTGCTAAGTAACTTCAGTTGTATCCGAGGACCCTATGAACTGTAACCGACCAGGCTACTCTGTCCATGGTATTCTCCAGGCAAGAATACTGGGGGGTATTGGGTTGGCATGCGGGTTGGCACGCTCTTCTTCAAGGGATCTTCCCAACTCAGGGATCAAACCTGTGTCTCTATGTCTCCAGCATCGATAATCAGATTCTTTACCACTAGTGCCATGTAGGAAGCCCATCACCTATAATACTCCAATCATTTTTAGCAGTTAACTATGGCATTCCTCTCTCATCGGCCCAATAGAAATTATTTTTAACTCATGATAATGTGACGTTTGTGAAACTTGGATAGTAACTAAGAGAGAAACCCCTGGCAATTTCACAATGTGTCTAACTGGTTACTTCTGCAAACAAGTCACAGAGAGAGGTTTCTGGAAAGAAAACAGGTTGTCTCAGAGAATGAGGATAACTCCAAATATAGAAATATATTTAAATCAAGCAAATTTTGTAATTGGACCAATGGGCATAGGCCACCATGTGAGCTTGCCACAAAACATTATTAGGGAAAAAGTTCTAACTCTTTGTCAGGCTCACAAGTGCTTAGATTGCTTAAGAATCAGGAGATTTAAAGTCAGAGTTAAGAATTAGGGATGAAAATGTAGTCATAGGCATGATATTAAGTGACTAGTGGTTTTGAAAATTAGCCTAACAGACTCCACTCTTCTTTCCCTTTGATTAGAAATTAAAATTAGGCAGAAGAAAAGATACTTCAGTTTTCCTTTCACTACCAGAATTTGGAAGTACAGGGGTCCAGATAATACTGTGAGTTTTTGTTTTTCATTTCAAGAGACATACAAACAGAAGTCAGTCTGAAGCTTTTCTTTAGAAAGAGAGACCTGCAAATGACCCAGTTTTGTTTCTTTTAACTGCAAAAACTAGCACGATACTGTAAAGCAACTATACCCAATTTTTTTTAAAAAGAGAGAGCCCTCCACTTAAGGTATCAATTCCGTATTTCTCAAAAGAATTACAGTTATCACCACTGTAAAACTTGATGTCCTAGCTCCAAAGATGCCATTTAGAAACTGCTCTTTAATTGGAGACATTTTTATGAAACCACTGCAAAGTTTGCAATACAGTGAAAGAATAAGAACCTATAAAGGATTATGTAATCACTATGTCTTGTATATGAAGTGTTGGTTTTGGATTGCTAACAAATGTTCAAACTTTCTTAGGAAAAAAGAAACAGAAAAACAAACTGTGGGGCCAAAAGGATGAGTGGATTGAGTATCAGCGTTTATGTTCAAGCAGCGTGGATTGGCTCCAGCCTGAGGTTAACTTAGAATTAAAATGGAACTGGTGGTCTTGCCTTGGCAGACAAGAGGTTATAACAAATCTATGACCACATACATACAGACACCACGGTCGCCAGCTAAACCACACACATGTGGCACAGAGTTTCAGGGAGGCAGTTACCAACAGAACTGAGTTCTTTTTTTCTTCCCTTTCTAGAAAACAGAGTAAACTTTATCCCTTCATGCAGCCGTTAATGGAAACTACATCATAGTTAACAGATTAGATGGTTTCTACACAGAATTTAGATTAACATTAATTTAGGTGGAGAAAATTTATCCTCAGTAGAAAGCAAACTAGCTCCCATCAGCCAATCATTTATCTGCCTACCAAAGTGATCATTTCAAAACAAACTAGACCATCTTCCTGGTTATTTACAATAAAGACCTCTCTGCTTTTCTTGAATTTAATGAATGAGTCTGTTTTACACACTCTGGGTATTCATTTTGGGAAGTCAGACTCAGTGGCCACTGCTGAAGCAATCAAGATCCAAGGTGCCACTAATTAAAGCTTCAAAAAGGGAAAACACATGAAAGACCTCGGTGGCTTGCTGAGCATATTCTGGAAGGCAGAAGCAGAAGAAGCCAAGGTATGAACAAGAGGCCAAGGTGAGGGGTAGAGACAAGAGCCACCATGGCAGGCTGCCAATGCCTTCATGTGATAGACACCAAGTTAGGGTGCATCTGCAGAATTCGCTTTTGCATCCATATAACAAGCATCTGTAACTTGGAGAAGAAAGTGGGCTCCAAGTTCCCGACAAAGGTGAGTGGGAAAGCATATCCTACCAAGACAAGGATGAGGGACGTATGAAATGTTTGCAGAGTGGTCTCGCCTCTGTTGTTCTGGCAAAATTCTGCTGAGAAAATGGCTTCTCTTGGATCATGTATCTGTTGTCTATTGCCACCTAGGAGACCACTCCACACTCAGTGCCCTAAAACAACAATCTAAATTTATGCTTGTAAGGCTATGGGTTGTCTAGGTAATCTTGCTTAGTTGATTTTAGCTGGGCTTATTCATGAACACCGGCAAGTCATGGAAGCTGGATGACATGAAGGGTGGTCAGTCTGTGTCGGATGGCTGGATAGTTGTAGGTTGGGGCAATAGAGGTAATTAGGCCACATGTTTCCCATTCTCCAGCCAGTTAGTCTTATCTGGGTCTCCTGGTGTTAATAGTGCTCCAAGACAGTGAGCTGTTGCTGCTGCTGCTGCTGCTGCTGCTGCTGCTAAGTCGCATCAGTCGTGTCTGACTCTGTGTGACCCTGTAGACGGAAGCCCACCAGGCTCCTCTGTCCCTGGGATTCTCCAGGCAAGAACACTGGAGTGGGTTGCCATTTCCTTCTCCAAGAAAGTGAGCAGAGGTATGCAAAGACTCTTGATGCCCAGGCTTTACTTTTGTCATATTTGATTGGCTAAAGCATGTCTAAGGCCAGGGCAGAAAAACATAGAGGCCACCTCTTGATGGGAGTTGCTGCAAAGCTTCATTGCAAATGATGAATTACACAGAAGGGAAGACATCGTCATTACTGATAAAATGAACTTCTGATCCATTCTTTTTCCCTATTCACATCCTACCCTGTATTACAAGTTCCTGAAACATAGATCTTCGTCATCCAACAGCCAGTTGACCCCTTTCTCTTGCCCTGAACCCCTCCACATCAGCAGGAGACAGGTCCAGCTTCTACCATGACAGGTTTCTGAGCAGAGACATTTGTACACTTAAACTCCCAAGTCAATCTTCAGGAGCGGGGCTGCATGCCAGGAGCATCCTGGCACTTCCCGTAGCCTGAACTCTGAGTCTGGGGTTTGCCTTGTTAAAGTGTGGTGAAGGCTGGGATTCCTCAGGCCTGGGATCGCTGCTCGGGCCAAGACAGTTGTGGCCTACCCTGGCTCGGGAAGCTCTCCTGATTTGCTGCTACCAAGAAATTGTGTGGGTCTGTATACAAATACTTAAGGGTTGGGTGGGTCTTGCACAAGTACAAACTCACCAAAGGTCATGGTTTGGGGAAAAGCTATTATACACATTCTGCTATGTGGGCAGTGATTATCAGGAAGTCATTCTCTAAGTAGATTTTCACCGAATAGCCTTATCTTCAGATCATAAATGCAACCTCCAATAGCGCAGATACAGAAACAAAGTTGTATTTGTCTTTTGTTCCTTTTGTGGTTTAGTCACTAAGTCATGTCTGACTCTTGTGACCCCATGGACTGTAGTCTGCCAGGCTCCTCTGTCCATGGGATTTTCCAGGCAAGAATATGGGAGTGGATTGCCATTTTTAGGTCAATGCAACAACTGCTATGAAAACCGGCCTCATAAATACTACTGTCCACATGAATCTGTACACTGGTATAGATTTAGTCTTACCTTTTATTTCTTATTTTTCTCTTTAATTAAAACTTTTTCTGGGCCTCCCTTGTGGCTCAGTGGTAAAGAATCCACCTGCCAATGCAGGAGACATGGGTCCAATCCGTGATCTGGGAAGATCCCACGTGCCACGGAGCAACTAAGCCCATGTACCACGACTACTGAATCTGAGCTCTGGAGCCCAGGAGCCACAAACGCTGAGCCCATGTGCCTCAGCTATGGAAGCCCGGGAGCCCTAGGGCCTACACTCCACAAGAGAAGCCAACACAGGTGGCAGGCCACGCCCTGCAACTAGGGAGTAGCCCCTACTCCCAGCAACTGCAGAGAACCCGTGAAGCAATAAAGACCCACCCCAGCCAATAAATAAATAAATAAAAATAAAATTATATTAAAAAATTCTCTGTTATTTTTCTTAATTCAAAAGGAACTTAGAGATTATTCTAGACTCTGCTCTCAAAGTGTGGTCTTCTGAGCAGCAGTATCAGCTTTGCCTCAGAATGTGTTAGATCTACCCTGGACCTATGAGACCAAATCTGGATTTTAACAAACCCTCTGATTCTGATGCACATCGAAGTATGAAAGGCACTTTGGTAAGGCCTGTACTTCTCAAACATCAGAAGGTTACATAATCACCTGGAGCGCTGGTTAAAACTGAATTCTCAACTCTACACCTAGAGATTCTTATTCAGCAGATCTGGGGAGAAGTCTAGATTCTGCACTTCTAACAAGCTCCTAGAGGCTATAGATGCTGATGATCCAGGAGCCACACTTTGAGTAGCAAGGACCAATGCTTTCATTGCCCAATGGGAAAAAATGAGGCCTGGGGAAAATGGGCGGGCAGGGTACTAGCTAAAGTGCCCAACATATTAATGATTATGTAGAGATGGAGACCAGACCCCAGTCTCTGAGTTTCCTTTCCGGAGCACTCTGATGGGAGATGCTGCTTTCAGATCCTTAGTCTTTTGTTCCCCTCTTACATGACTTCCATAGTCTCTTCTGTACTGTATGACCTGCAGCATCCTTTGCAATTTCTAACCAGCAATTCTGTTTTCTTAACCTATTTCAAACCTGACTTTCATTTTAACCTCTGACCTTTTTTTGAATCTTGGCAGTGGGGTTGAAACTTGTTGCTCAATCCCATTTGTTGAATTAAACCCTCTTTTCTTGGTTTCTTTTTCTTTTATAAGTTCTTCCATTTGAGCCTCTTTAGTCCTTCTGACTCCAGGCCATCATTCCTTCTTCAAAATCAACTCTCGCTATCTCTCTGCCTGCCATCAGACCTGAAATTTCTTCCTACCTTTTCCTCCCAATGGGCTTCCCTGGTGGCTCAGACAGCAAAGAATCTGCCTGCAATGTGGAAGACCTGTGTTCAATCCCTGGGTTGGGAGGATCCCCTGGAGAAGGGAATGGCAACACACTCCAGTGTTCTTGCCTGGAGAATCCCATGGACAGAAGAGCCTGGTGGGCTACAGTCCTTGGGGTCGCAAAGAGTCAGACACGACGGAGCGACTTTCACTTCACTTTCCTCCCAACACATCTTCTCTTTTCGCACTGGGCCCAGGAACAGCTGTTTTGCCCATGCTTTCCCTCCAAGCTAGTGGGTTCCTCAGTAAACATGAAGTGGTGATTGCTAAGGGACACACCAAAACACACTGACTTTCAGAAAAGTAGTTAAGATGTCTGAGGAAAGTAAACAGAAGCAAGGACTCAGGCATTAAATCACTTTCCACTTGGACCTACATAAACCCTGGCCACGGGGTACAGAAGCACATGGTTCAGAACCAGAGAAAAAGTAACAAAAAAACACAGTCCTACCTAAAGGAATGTGTTACACGTCCAATAACATTTGGGAATAGTTCAGTTGCAAGGTACAGAAAATTGAAAAAAAGGCAGGATTAAAAATCTTTTGATATAAGTTGGATGGGGCTCTAAAACCAATCAAGAGGATCTGATTGGTTGAAATTGCTCCCTTCCTTCCTCAGCACTCTGAAAACATCTGAGCCCCCAAAGAGGGGGAAAAAACCTTTTGAGTAGAGTTGCCAGATTTGGTAAATAAAGAACAAGACAATCAGTAGACTTTGAATTTCAGTTAAACAATGAATAAATTTTAGCATAAGGATGTCCCTAAAAGTACTGAAATGGAGCAGGATCCTCTGGTCTTTGCCCACTCTCCATGTTCTTGGCCTGCCTTTTGTCTATGAGAAAACTTTCACCAATATATGCAATTTATTAGAGAAGTGAGAAAATGTGGAAACAAAGGGAAACAGTCAAAGGAGACCCAGTGATAAAAATGGAGTCAGTAAGCAGAGTCAAGGGCCTTTCGTGCCTCCCCAGGGGCTATAGGTAATATTCTGAGCCATATCCTGTGAGCTGTCCAGTAGATACTAAAACCCCCGCAAAGAGGAAGAAATTAACTATACGGTGACCAGACTGTACCCACAATATAAGCTGCCATAATTCCAAGAAATGGCCTCAAAGAAATGGAAAAAATCCAACCCTGGAAGTGAAAGCTAGCTGTAGCTCAAACAGTCAAGGTGATGCTTGTCAGGCCACCGAGGACCAATTTTAAGATGATGGTCAGAGCTGACTGTACTGTTTCTGCATGTAGTGCCCTCCCTCTCTCTATTAGAGCTCTTGACCACTGAGCATCAGCAGAGCGGGAGGCAGCCTTTGGACAGATGTCCACCCTGTTCATGCTGCCCCTCCAGCTGCCAGCATCTACATCTTCTCTTTTCGCACTGGGCCCAGGAACAGCTGTTTTGCCCATGCTTTCCCTCCAAGCTAGTGGGTTCCTCAGTAAACATGAAGTGGTGATTGCTAAGGGACACACCAAAACACACTGACTTTCAGAAAAGTAGTTAAGATGTCTGAGGAAAGTAAACAGAAGCAAGGACTCAGGCATTAAATCACTTTCCACTTGGACCTACATAAACCCTGGCCACGGGGTACAGAAGCACATGGTTCAGAACCAGAGAAAAAGTAACAAAAAAACACAGTCCTACCTAAAGGAATGTGTTACACGTCCAATAACATTTGGGAATAGTTCAGTTGCAAGGTACAGAAAATTGAAAAAAAGGCAGGATTAAAAATCTTTTGATATAAGTTGGATGGGGCTCTAAAACCAATCAAGAGGATCTGATTGGTTGAAATTGCTCCCTTCCTTCCTCAGCACTCTGAAAACATCTGAGCCCCCAAAGAGGGGGAAAAAACCTTTTGAGTAGAGTTGCCAGATTTGGTAAATAAAGAACAAGACAATCAGTAGACTTTGAATTTCAGTTAAACAATGAATAAATTTTAGCATAAGGATGTCCCTAAAAGTACTGAAATGGAGCAGGATCCTCTGGTCTTTGCCCACTCTCCATGTTCTTGGCCTGCCTTTTGTCTATGAGAAAACTTTCACCAATATATGCAATTTATTAGAGAAGTGAGAAAATGTGGAAACAAAGGGAAACAGTCAAAGGAGACCCAGTGATAAAAATGGAGTCAGTAAGCAGAGTCAAGGGCCTTTCGTGCCTCCCCAGGGGCTATAGGTAATATTCTGAGCCATATCCTGTGAGCTGTCCAGTAGATACTAAAACCCCCGCAAAGAGGAAGAAATTAACTATAGGTGACCAGACTGTACCCACAATATAAGCTGCCATAATTCCAAGAAATGGCCTCAAAGAAATGGAAAAAATCCAACCCTGGAAGTGAAAGCTAGCTGTAGCTCAAACAGTCAAGGTGATGCTTGTCAGGCCACCGAGGACCAATTTTAAGATGATGGTCAGAGCTGACTGTACTGTTTCTGCATGTAGTGCCCTCCCTCTCTCTATTAGAGCTCTTGACCACTGAGCATCAGCAGAGCGGGAGGCAGCCTTTGGACAGATGTCCACCCTGTTCATGCTGCCCCTCCAGCTGCCAGCATCTGAAATAAAGCAAATTTTCCTTTCCACCAACCTGGCCTCTTTATTGACTTCTGAGTAGCAAGCAGCTGGACCTTGCCTTTGGTATTGGAGACATTATATGAGACAATTTGTTGTTTATTGCATATTCAAATGTAACTAGGAGGCCTGCATTTTTAATTTCAAAAAATTAAATCACATACAATTTTACCAGGGATGAAAACAGGCAGGTTATAGAGTAACAGAAGGAATTTGAAGTCAATGTATCTGGCAAAGGTCTGAGATCCAGAACTTATAAATATACACAATGCCTCCAAATCAATAAGAGAAAGACAACATTTTTTAAATGGGAAAAAGATTGGAATGTACATTTCTCAAAAGAGGATGTCTAAGTGGCCATGTCAAAAGATGCTTCATTTCACTGTTCATCAAGGAAATGAAAATTAAAACCCCAATGAGATTCTATAAACACTATGAGAAGGAACAGACTATAGTGTTGGTGAGAAATAAGTAGAATTCTCACTGTCTGACAGTGAAAGTATAAATCTGTGCAAACATATTAAAAAACCATCTGGTAGTATGATTAAAACCAAGCATGTATATATCCCATGACCCAGTCTTTCTGCTCCCATGTATATACCCAATGGAGATACATACATTTGTTCATCAAAGGCATATTTATTCACAATTATTCATAGAGCACTAGCCATAATAGCCCAAAGTGACAATTATATCTGCCATAGCTACGGAATAGAACCTAAAATTAGGATATATTTAAACAGTAAGATCCTCTTTAGCAATGAGAACGAACAATCTACAGTAACATGCGATGATATGGATCAATCTCACAAGAAAAATAATTTGAACACAAGAAGCCAGACACAGAAAAGCACATATTCAGTGATTGATTTCTATAAAGTTTCATACACAGGAAAAACTAGTTCTCAGTGCTAATATCAGAATAGTGGCTATCCTTGGGTAGATGGTGACTGGTTGGGAGCATGGAACTTCAAGGGCTGACCATGTTCCATTTCTTGACTGAAGTGCTGGTTTGTAACCACTTTGTAAAAGTCACGGAAGTGACCACTTATGCTCTGGATCCTTTGCCAAATACTTTACACCGTTGTAAGATTTATATGAAAACCTCTGAAAGAAATGATCAAGGAAAGACATCTACCCTCTGACTCCAATCATGTTTGGTAACGGGAATTGGTATCATTATTATATCCATTGCCACCATAATTATATACCCCATAATGTGAGAATATGCCAGGGGCTAAGCTAGGTTCTACCTACTTTGCTTATACCATCTCATTTGGCCTTTTTAATCCTCATAAGAACTAAAAATAGAACTACCATATGACCCAGCAATCCTGCTCCTGGGCATATACCCAGAGAAAAACATAATTCAAAAAGATACATACACCCCAGTGTTCACTGTTTGCAATAGCCAGGACATGGAAGCAACCTAAAGGTCCATCGGTAGAGGAGTGGATAAAGAATACATGGTAATTATAGATACCGTGGAATATTACTCGGCCGTAAAAAGGAATGAAATAGGATTTGTAGAGACATGGATGGACCTAGAGACTGTCAGACAGAGTGAAGTAAGTCAGAAAGAGAAAAATAAATATTGCATATTAATTAATATATGGAGAATCTAGAAAAATGATGTAGACCATCTTATTTGCAAAACAGAAATAGAGACACAGGCATAGAGAACAAACACATGGATATCAGAGTGGGAAAGTGGGGGTAGGATGAATTGAAGACTGGAATTGGCACACATACACTATTGGTACTATGTATAAAATAGATAACCAATGAGAGCCTACTGTATAGCTCAGGGGACTCCACTCAAGGCTCTGTGGTGACCTAAATGGAAGGAAAATCCAAGAAAGAGGATATGTCTGCATAGCTGATTTACTTTGCTATACAGTGGAAATTAACACAACATTGTCATGCAACTCTACACCAGTAAATATTAATTAAACAAACAAACAAAAAAAGAACTCAATGAGGCAGCCATTATTCTTCTACTTTTACAGATGAAGAAAAAGAGGCTGAAAGAGGATTGGGAAGCACAGTTTTTAAGTCACAGAGGTTAAGTTTGAAACCAGGATCGGATTATAAATCAGGTAGCCTTTTCTTTGAAGGAGGCCGTATTAAATCTACAGGTAGAGTCTGGAAATTCCAAAGGGGATGACATTTAAATTTCTTCTCTCTGTTGACATTCTGAGACCACAGATAGTACAAAACCCCAAATTTCAGTTCCCTTTTATACTAAGAAACACACACCTGATTTGTGGGATCAATTCAACTACCAAGAGTTAAGTGGTAATTCCTACAATTAATTCCAAGTTGAACAAAGAAGGGAAAGTGAAACTCCTTCTAGAATTCTCCTCATCTCCATCTATAACCAAGCAACTAAGAAAGAAAAAGCACATTTTAACATTCAAGCAACAAATCCTCCTATATGGCCCCAACAAACACACCATCAACTTCACAAATTCACATTTATATGTTCATAATACAATCTCTCACCAATGCTTTTCAAATTTTAGTTAAGCAAGAGTCAACTGGAGAGCTTGTTAGAACAGATTTCTGGACCCCACCACAAGTGATTCAGATTTAACAGATTTGAAGTTAGCCTGGGAATCATATTCCTAGCAAATCCCTCAGATGATACTGATGTTGTTGGTCCTTGAACCACACGTGGAAACGTTTTGCTTTATGCTCAGAGAGACACTGTGGAAGAGACGTCCACAACTGCTTTGAGAATTGATTCCTCGTCTTTTTCGCTAATATTTATAGCTAGTACCTGAGGCTGGGCCCACGTGACCATTTGAGGGACCAGCTGTTCTCCCCAGCTCTCCCCAAGCTCACAAGGGCCCTCTGTCTTTATCATCATTAGCGTCACGGTCACCCATCTGGTTTGACACAATGAGATTACTGGCCATTGTGCTGCCCGTTTCCCAAGAGATGACTCTGCCCGTTTTTGCTCTTCTGGGACTTGAAAGACCTCTAAGGGTACAAATTGCTCCACACAGTGATGTGCATACTTGATGCACACTGACTTACTTTGTTTTATGCCAGAGATTTAAAAACTTCAGATCTGTCGGAACTAAAGTCATCCCTTAGAATGGCTTTGTAGTTTATTCAATTTGTTTTGCTTGTTTCCTAATCTGGGTATTTGGTATTCTCCAAATAGGAGAAGAGAACAGACTCACTACACTGTGCTGCCGATGCAGGACCCCATGGAGTCCTGAAGCAGCTCTCGTTACCTCTCCTGTTTTCCACTTCCCTTCAGAAACTCCAAGCAGCTTTCCTCCATGGATGCTCAGAGACAGCACAGTACAGGTCCCTTCCCAAGAGTTTTGAATCGTTCTGGGTAGGACACCCTCTCTGTTCACGGCTCCATGTGAGCAGCTTCCTTACGTCCAGCAGGTGATTACATCATAACCTATAAAGAGATAGGCTACAGGAAGCCAGGTATTATATGGTGGGGGTGGTGAAGAAAGGAATCACTAGACCTTATTTCTAGCTAGCGGTAACTTTTGCAAAAGTCACTCAACTTCCCTTCCCCTTCAATTGTAAATTAGGGACTATTTAAAGTGATCCCCAAGGTCCTTCTCCAAGAGTCTGTGAACTCATGAGCCTACAGACAAGAACCAAAGAAAACACCCTCCTTTCCAACTTACTCTTGGCACAAGTGGTGGTTTTCCTCTAGAGAAATAGACTCATGTTGTGTGGGCCACAGAGAGGCGTACAGGGGAAAAGAAATCAAAGACAGAAAAGGGAGATACAAGGCACCTCAGAGGAGAAAGCATTGTTTCTTTTTCTCCTTTGAAACTGACAGAGAAAAAAAGGAAGAAAATCCAAATTCCAAGATATCAACCAGAAATCACTTTGTCTGTTTACAGATTCTGTTGCTACAGTAGCAAACGAAAGTAGCTAGCTTCTTCCCAGGAGCTCCTGGGTAAAGCAAGATCCATCAAATCACAGAGACACACCCGCTATTCAAACTCAATTTGGCTAAAATGACTTTTTTATGAGAACTCATGAGAAAATGGTTGACTTCCAGCCCTTATGTTATCAGAGTTGCTTGACATTGAATTACATGGGCCTGGACTATAAATCTTGACTTCAGACTCACATGTAAGGCATTTGATGTGTCTGGGAACCTGCTGTAAGAAAGAAATTAGCTGTAAAACAAAGTAAAATGCCTGTTCCCATGGGAAGACTCGGCAGGACTGCTAATAGATCATGTGTTCGTTTGGAAGACACTTGCTCCTTTGGTCAAACAGCAACTAATATTTTAGCTTTCCGCTGCCCTGAACAGGAAATTCGGTGCTAAGGGCCGATAGACAGGGTAGAGCATCATATTAATTACACGGTCAGTAAACATTTGCACGCCCGTGTTTCCTGACGGTCTGAATGCTTCCTGGTTGGAGATCAGCAACGCTACTGGCCTCTGTGAGCTGTTACTCTTGGACAAATGTCTGGGAAGAAGGAGTGCATTTTCAGGGAGCCCCACAATGAGAAAAGGATGGGTATACAGGGTCTGTTGAGAGCAGCCCCTGCCTGCAAACCGGGCTGCCACAGCCCACTGCCCCACAAGGACTTGGGCATCTGGGAACTTGCGGTGAGCAACTTAATAAGGTGATTCTATGGTCTTCCCCTTTGGGGAGGGAAGGGGTGGATATTAAACAGAGGTTCATGTTCATTTGAAAGGAAAGAAGAAGCAAAGCATTCTGGGAAAGAGAGTGGTAATTGTGTCACAACCTGCCATCTACTCCCTTGCACTTGGAAATCTCTTCTCTGGGGTAACTGCAAGGATGGACAAAGATGATGCCTACCTGAACTGCTCTTTAAAGCAGTGTTTTTCCAGGTGTGACCCTGAACCAGCCTAGGCATCCCCTGGGAACTTGATAGAAATGCAGAACATCAGGTTCCATCAGAAACCCTTGGGATAGGGCCAACAATCAGTTTGGAACAAATGCCTCAGGGTCTTCTAATTCCACTAAAGTCTGAACGTTGCTGCTATCAAAGGATCCGCACACACCGGCTGTATAGACGCCATGCCGGCCCCAGACCCGAGGTATCTACCAGGGTCCCCACAGCCCTTATAATCTGCCCCAAGCCACACATTCTAGGAGCCATGAATGCCACCTTATTCCTACCTGTTCTGTTTTGTTTTGTTTTTAATGTGGACCATTTTTAAAGATCTCCTTGAATTTGTTACAATATTGCTTCTGCTTCATGTTTTAGTTTTTTGGCTGCAAAGCAGGTGGGATCTTGGCTACCTGACCACGGATCGAAGCCACACCCCCGGTTGGAAGGTGAAGTCTTAACCACTGAACCACCAGCAGGGTCCCTCTATCTCCCTTTGTGAGGCCAGGTTTAGTCCCTCTTTGAAGATTTTCCCTGGAAATTTCTGATGCCTGGCTCCTTCACTCCGTCATGTCCTGTTCAAATGTCACGCTTTTTTGTGAAGTAGTTCTCACCAGAGACACTCCTTTAAAGTATCTGCCAACAGACACTGTCCAGCACTATACATGTAGCCACTTTACAAGATTGGAGGTGACCTTGTCTATGAGTTTCTTTCTCAGTTGATGACTTACTCCTCACTTGGAGGATCAAGCCCTGTTAGAACAGGGCATGGGGTTTGCTCTGCCTGCTATTCCACACACACACCCCCTCCATGTCTAAAGAGTCTAGCAGGCATGACCCCTCCTCCATGCGGCCTCAAAACCTATTCTCATTTATTAATTATAATTCCATAAAGCTGGGGGAATAAACACCCTATTTACATTGTTATAAATCAATGAAAATACAAAGGAGGCAAAACATTTACTAAAGAAAAATGAAAAGCAATTCAAATTTCAGATCTCATTTACTAAGGACTGTGTAGTCTTTTAGATACTGGGGAGGGTCAAGTGAGCCCCAAAATAGCACCTCTTGGGCATGTAAAGAAGAAACTGTTCTGTATTAGATTAATTTTATGGAAGAAACACTTTCTTTACCATAAGTGGAAGACTGCATTTTCTCTAAGAAATTGTCTCTGTTACGTGCTTATAGGGAAGTCAGAGTAAAAATTCAGTGCCTAAACTTACTCTGTATCTAACTGTGATATGTCCTTATGCTTTTTTCCTCACTCTCTCCTCAGTTTATCTTCACATACCTTTCCCAGAGCTTAATATAGAGGCAAAAACTTGAATGTGAAAAAATGTGCATCTAACAAGCCTTAGGTGACCCTGGAGAACCTTAAGCTTGTTCACCGCATAGTGGGTTACTTTTTGGTCTTTCAGCAAAAGATGCCTAAATGTTGTTACCTTTGTCCCCACGAGGGCTTCAGTGCCTCCGAGAGGCACTGGAGTCCCTCAGTCTCTGCAGAGACGGTAGACAGATGCAGAGGACAGTGCCTTTAAAAAGGGGCAGACCATGGCCGCAGCCACTCCATTACTCTGTCATCAGAGATATGAGCAAGAGGCTGGTCCCTGAGCATTAGCCCGTGGAGCCTGACATGAGTTCATGAGGCTGGAATTCAAAACACTAACCAGCTGTGGGAACCCGGAGAGAAGCCTGTCACACTGAATGGTCTCCAGATTAGAGCTGTGAGAATTTGGGAAAACCCTTCTCGCTAAGTAAGTTTACTTCGTCTTCTTTCTTTCTGGTTTTAAGTGTTTGCTAGAATCCTGAACCTGTAGTCAGTCACATGTATGAATAATGGCAAAAGGCAACTCCAGAAATGTTTTTGAGGCAACCAGAGAAATGTTAATGCAGACTGGATATTGGATGACCTTGTAAATATAATTTTTAGGCGTGCCATTAGCATCAGGTTTATGTAGTAAAATCTCCATAACTCTTCAGAGGTGTTACTGAGAAATATAGAGGTGGGATAAAATGACATCTAGAATTTACTTTAAGTAATTCAGGGGGGAAAAAAAGAGAGGAAAAGGAAAAGATTAAACAAGTATCACAAACTCTCAATAACTGTTGAAATCTGGGTTGGGTTATTGGATCAACAGAATATTCTCCCTCATTATAAAATATAAAAGTATGCTTGAAAATAAACCTACCAGGCTCCTCCATCCATGGGATTTTCCAGGCAAGTGTACTGGAGTCGGCTGCCATTTCCTTTTCCAGGGGATCTTCCCAACCCAGGGATCGAACCCAGGTCTTCTGTATTGCAGGCAGATGCTTTACCATCTTAGCCACCAAGGAAGTGAAAATAAACATAGTAAATTTTCATTATAAAAAAAGATAAAGAAATAATGCCAAACCAAAAGAAAAGTTATTTCTTAAATAGTATGAAAATGTTTTTTCAGCTAAGGAATTTCTTAAGGCCAGCTCAATTACATAATCCACAAAGTTAAAAAAAAAAAAGATGAGAAAATGCATGTTCTCAGGCGCTCAGGTCTTAATAACATTCTTCTGTGGTTTATGCACTCATAGGAGCAGGAAAGAAGTTTAAGTAATTGGACCAGAAATTAAAACTGACACATTGCTTTTTTGGGTACTGGACTGTTGATTACTGTTCATAGCTGTGATTCTAATGGGAACACACGAAGATGGAGATGTTGAGGGGCATGGGACTCCCAGGTTCTACGGGAATTTTCCTCATGAGTCTCTGTGTAACTTTCATTAACTTCTCTATGCTTTAGTTTCCTCATCTATAAAATCATAGGGTTTGCATGATATGAGAGCTAAGTTTTCTTTCAGGGTTGAAAGTGCAAATTCCAGATTACATGAGTAAATCTGCTTTAATAATAGGGGAGATAAAAAAGGTCAAGTTCTAGATAAAAATTGGCAGATCAGGAGACAGCACATTTATTAAACCCCTACTGAATTCTCAACACAGGAAACCCAAGCGTAGCAACCTTTGCTCTTAAGAAAAACTAGTTGGCAAATGAAGCAATATGGAAAATAAACAGGTTCCAAAAGCCATCTTAGCCACAATGTAATTCTAGTAAGAAAAAAAATCTGTCAACTCAAATATTTTGTGCATTTGTTTTCTTAACACAGAAAAGAATGGATATAAATCACCCTTAGTTATGCATCAAAGGAGTTCTAAAATAAATTTTGTTCCCTCACAATGATTAAAAAACTGTATGAAAACATGTATTTCTACTGAAACAAAATTATTTGAAGTGGGAGGACTGACAGGGAAGAAATGAATTTACAAAACCACCCAACCCATCCATTCACATATGTTCTTCCCTGGAAAGCTTAGCAAGTGTCAGAATTACAAATACAGGACTGATTTCAGAAAGATGCTCCATTTGAAGGTCAAATTTGCTGTACAAGCTAGAATCCATTTTGTGCTGGTGTCTGGTGTCTTGCTTTCTTCCACTTGGTGTCTTCCAGATTTCTCCCACTTCTGCCTGCTTTATTTGAAATTCAAAGTTAGTGAATCACACATCATTAAGTTTTCAGGACTGCTGTTGCTGCCACTGGAACAGTTACTGGCAGGTCTCATTATGCACATATTAATAGCCCTAAGACTTACATTATAAAGATTCTTGACATGCTGGTTCTCCTGTTTCAGCAGATGTATTTCACTTAGATTTACCTCTGCATTTAGAATTCTACCCTTCTTTTTTTCATTCAGATAATCCTATTGCTTTCTAAGAGCCATCCATGACATCCTGGGGAACTGGAGAATGGTGCCCAACTAGAGGAAATAGGCATATTATTCCTTGGAGAAATCTGAAAAGAAGAAAGAGAATTTTAGTCACTCTGGTGTGCTCTATTAACTTAGCTATCATTCATTAACAACATAAAAACAAAATGATGGCATCCATATTTGACATCTATCAAGAGTTTTGCATCTTGCAAAGCTGTTGCCAGAAAACTATTGTTTTTTTTTTTCTTAGAATGATTTTTAAAGAACTTTTCTGAACTCTATATTGTCACTTTCTGATCTTCCAAGACCAGTTCTTTTCCCTAGTAAGAAAATATTTTTTTCAGTTTCAAAATGAGCATTAGCAAAAGGAAAAAGATTCAACATACATTCAATGTACATATTTCAAGGTAATTCTTTGAGAATTGGTACAATTTGATGAAGTGGGTCATAATTATATTTGCTTCCATTTGAGGAGAGTGTGTGGTAACCCACTCCAGTATTCTTGCCTGGAGAATCCTATGGACAGAGGAGCCTTGTGGACTACAGTTCATAGCGTTGCACAGAGTCGGACATGACTGAAGCAATTTAGCATTCATGCACAATTTCTGTTTTAGAAATAGTCTATGAATGTTGTCGCAGAGAGTCAGATACAACTGAGCGACTAAACAATGAATGTTGTGAGCTTCATAAAAATTATTTGCTCTGCCACACAGAAGGTATATCTTGATTCTTGACAGTTTTACTACCAAATCTAAAATAAGGAAATAATGCTGGCTTTTTGAGTTATCTAAATCAGAGATTCTCAGTCTTGAGGCCACTTCAAAATCTCCTAGAAGAATTGTTAAAATACAGATCCCACCTCCTGAACATCTAATTCCAAAGTTCTGGTTTGGAGCCTTAGAAACTTCATTCCTATCAAGTTCTTAGATGATATTGATACCGATGCCGCTGGCCTGGGGACCACATTAATATAAGTACATGTAACATAGACATTGTACTATGGAGCCTCAACCAATCTAAACATTCTAGTAGATGGGTAAGTTAGAAAAGAGTCTCCACCTATGCGTTTTGGAAAACAAAAAATTGAATGTAGATAATCCTTGGTATAAATCCCTAGATTTGAGCTCAGCTATACCAGAGTGCAAAAGTAATTAGCCTCCAATTATAATACATAAATTTTTAAAAAAATAGGTAAGATATTGCTTGCTATCCAGTCTAAAGATGTTCATTAAGTCACCACATATGTCATCTGGCCTTGCAGGTACACAAAGCATCAAGAATTTATTTTTTGGTGGAGGGTGTACTTTGGTGTTTCAGTTTGCCCTCCTCACCCAGAATATCATTAGCAGAACAACAAAGCTTCTAAAAAACCCCAAGTTGCAGAGTGTGATCTGAAGTTCCGCTCATGTGACCCAAGGAAGCAAGGTTCATCACCTCAGCGTGGCCCTTGACCTCTGCGGATGATCGGTTCGGTCGCTATCACCTCTGGGTCCCCGAGCACCCTGGCTGGCCCGGGCTCCTGCTTCCGTCACTCTGGATGGCCCTCATACTAAGGTGATGATGGCAACACGCATAAAGAAGCCTTTCAATAGAGACTTCCTGCATCTCGCTTAGCCCAGCTCAGAAAAAGCTTGCCATTCAAATGAACTGGCGTCATAGATGCGCTGGAAGAAGGGAGGGAAGGCGCAGCGGGACGGGGCGGGGGTGCCCTTTCAAAAGCTCTCCCTGTGAGAAGAGGTGATTGGAACAGGAAGGAGAGGAGCCCCAGGCTGGCTGTTTTTAGACTGGGACGCAGAGCCCTTTGGTCCCCTCTCTCCTCTTCTCAGGCCCTCTGAACTTGCCAAAGACGTAGTTTGCCCAAGCAGCTCATTCTGTCCGCTCTGCTCTCAAACAAGCAGGCACGGCCAAAGCTATGTGTGCAGAAACACAGGCTTTTCCCTCAAGATCTGTGAACTCCGTTCACAACGCTGTCTTCCAGGATCAAAGCATCACCTCCCAAATGATGCTGCTCAGGGAGGGACCCAGGAGGGAAGAGAAAGGAAAATTCACAATGCTTTGCTATCAACGTTGACTCTTGACATTCAAGGGGTCAACCCGGTTCCTGTTCCAGCAGAGGGAACAGCTCGTGTCTGGCAGGGGAAGGCGTGGAGTCCCTGCTGTAGGCTCCATGCTGGAGTGGCCAGCTAACTGAAGATGCAGGTGGCATTTTAGCAGCTCTCCTGTCTCTCAGCTCTGGGGGTAGCGAATCACAATAACGCCTGTGCCACCCTAATTGAAAGAAAGAGAAAATCAGCCCTGGTGTTGATACAGGACAAAGAAAACTCTCAATTTACCCTCTGTCCTACTTGCAGTGAAAGGGGTGATATCTGTGCCACGGAAGAGAACAATGCCTGTGTTAACACTTGTTGCCTGTGTTTTATTTTTAGGCTCTTCCATCAGAGAAAGGAGAGTGGGGCCATTTGGACTTCAGACCTCAGACCAGGCTTAGTTTTCTCAGGTTTCCCTGTATACAAAGGGAGATTTTCCATCGAGACCCAGCCAGCAGCACAGCAGGATCTCAGCATGGCCACTAAACCTGGGCACAGGAGCTTGGGTATCGGTCCCCAGTGGTCTATATCATCACCCCATTTGAGTTTCCCATCCTCTTGTTTTCTTCCCTGCTGAGGCAAGGCTTAGGTATAAGCAGGGAAAAAGAAATAATATGGTGTGTCAAGCCAAGAAAAACTGAATAGTTTTAAGACCCAAAACATTGTCTCTGGTACAAAGGTTAGTACAGTGATAGGGTGCTGGCAGTGGGAAGCCAGCACATAGGACTTCCTGGGATATGCCTCCTTGTGTTTACCTTATTTTGTGGAGGAAATGCAGCTATTATCTGCAACACCTGGAAAGTATGGGATCACCCACGGCAATCAGTCTAACTGGTTTCAGTCTTCAAGAGGGTGCCAGTCACGCTGGCCACGGGGGAGTCTTCCAGACCTAGCTCTGGGTCCTGAAGAGGGTGACAAAGCCAGAAGCACCAGCAGCACTGGTTTTCAGACTCCCTAGCTAGTCCCACTGTGTGTCACAGTGCACGCACAACAATTTTGATTAAGTCAAGTCATTGAAAGAAACAATCCTGTGGAATGACCTGGAAGTAGACACGGAAACCACGGTTCCACGTAACATGAGCGGTTCCGGTGGAACATACGGAAAATCAACATCACTTGTACAGTATACAGAACTCCTTCCTACCCCAGACTCTGAGGCCTGGTTTTCTTCCTTTCAAAGGGAGACCCACCAGATTAGGGAGACGACAGAGATGAGCTAGCAGCAAATAGAGACTACCTCATCAGGAGAAATGAAAGAGGTTGAAGCGAAATCTCACCATGGGATCTAAAGTTATTTAGCGCTCTCTGTATCCCAAAAAACCATTGCAAGAAATAACAAAGGCAGTGCTTTTCAAATTCTTTTTCAGCCATCCATGATCCACTGAAGAAGTGGGTTGTATGTTGCAAATCACACACACACACACTCACACTCCTATTATAAATACCGTTACTACCAAGGGTGATGCACTCTGATACTTTTGTTCTATTTAAGTTTAAACCCTAGTTATGACCTACAGATGTGTTATTAGCCACATTGAAAACAAACAGAAAACATTGCTTTAAACTTTGGGAAGCACTGGTTGCACTCATGCCATGAACCAATTCATTGTAGAAATCCTCACATCATCTTGTTCAGCACACTCGATCAACTTCATTAAAATACTCTTCAGCTTCTGTTTTTTCCTACTGAAATAGGAAATATCAGTGGCTTTAGCTCAGAAAGAATATCACAGGTGCTTTGTGTTTTACTGCAAAAGATGCATAAAAATATAAGGACTAAACTGAATCTTGACACAGTTACATATCTGGGAACTAAATTTTTTTTCAAATAATTTGGTCCTCACAATGAAAAGGATACTATAGTCAGAGTGTATCTGCTATACATGTTGATGATGAACAGAGAAGAGACAGTGATTTCTGTCTTCCTACTGAAGCACCTCGAAGTGCTTACATATGAAAGCTCGTCTGCTGTGGGAAGCATCACGACTCAGAAGCAATACTCATGGCAGACGAGTTGGGTTGAACGGCTCTGATCACACGGTCACATATGGAGAACTGACACTGTGCACCCTGGCCTTGCCAAAAGAAGGACTAAAACTAAAGTATATCCTGGACAACACGACTTTCTTCTGACATCAAATTCTGGGAGACGACTGCAACTCTTGTAGTTTTATCCCTTAGAGAACAATCTCAGGGAGTTTCACCCAGGGATTCTGGTTTTCTGCTTTGCAGAACCACAACTGTAGTGCAATCTTATTTTTAGATTCCTTTGGTCATACACCATTGTTCTTAACTCAAAATGCCAGGCATAAAATTATGTAAAGGGCAAGACAATGCAATGATTATCATCCAGTGTTTGAGTGCCAAAATAACTTCAATAACAATAACTTGCATCATGAAATCCAACTGTACACCACAGGCTGGACTAAGCACTTTCTTGGCATTTACCTCTTTTAATTCTAATATTAACCCTATGAGATAGGATTACACCAAGCTACAGAAGGAGACACTGGGGCTCAGGGATATGAAGGGAATTTTCCACGTTCCTGCAGCTTGGCATCAGATGCACAGCTGGACTTAAAACCAATGTTCTTCACCCCCTTTCTGTCTTCTCATTCTCTCCCCAAGTAACTCATTAAAGATCACAGCACTGGGGTAGAGGAATACTAACACAGCTCTCATTTGAGGGCTCAGCTAGCTGGTAAAAGGCTTTACTGAATGCAACCATGTATCTATAAAGTAGATGAAAGAGCTTTTACAAAAACCTTCATTCTCTATCAATCACCACAGGTCTGCCCTTGACTTTTCTTCTCCCATCAACAAATATAGTAGTTTTCCTATATTTTAGGAAAGCGGTTCTCAAAGTGTGTCCCCAAGACAAGTAGGAATGTCACCTGAAAAACATTGTTGGCAATGCAGATTCTTATATCCCACATATCCTAACGCAAAATCGATCACTGAGGTCAGTAGATCAGCAGATCACTGGCATTAAAGAGATACCTTGTGTGCAGCAGAAACCAACACAACACAGTAAAGTGATTATCCTCTAATTTTTTAAAAAAGATACTTTGTTATATTCACAGATCCTAAGAGGAAGGGACGGGTCATGTTATGGGGAATACCAGAGTCATTCAGGAAACACCGAGAAGGGACAAGATCTTTTCTTGTGGTGTCTGTGAAAAGAAACAGAAGTGGGTATACAGGTTTAGGATTATCCAGTTTGAGTAAGTTTAGCAGGCTCTGCGGCATAGTGACTGTGCCTAAGTGTCTGGTATCTGACCCTGGGACATGACTGGGATGGGTGGGTGGCAGCCCCGAGGGTGAGAGCTTGATAAATAAGGTGAGTGGGGTGTGGGTGCTGCCTTGAGGGGCCTGCATTTGAAAGGCATGTTCAAGGACAAGTTGTTTACTCTCTCTAGGAACTGATCACCAACAGGCGGTCCCTCTGGGTTCAGCAAAGCTCCAGAGGTCAAAGCCTCAGGATACAGAAAATACACGTGCTGGTTACTACAACGCTGTAGGTAGGCCTATGGATCCAAAACTCTGAGCCTTGGGCCAGGAGTCTCTTCTTTTCTCAGTTCATCACAAATGGCTCGGGCGCACCATGCAGCCTGAGTGTCACAGCTGCGGAATTTTCCTGTCTGTGTTCTCTGATAGCACAAGGAGCGGTAAGGATGTCATACAGATTCCAATTTTCCTTTTTCTCAAAAATTAGCAACTCTAAGTATAGATATTAAATGTATACCCATAGACTATTTGAAGAAACTGTCTTTAAAGGCATTAAACACACGGGAAGACTTTCTTCCTTTATGTCCCCAAAGCAGCTGTGTATCTAAATTAGAATAAAGATAACCAAAGTTTTCAATAATAAATAGCACACTGTGACACTTCAGTGTTTCCTTTAAAACTGGATGTTTAATCTTTAGAATGATCTACAAGACAGCTTTGGGGCCAAGGGCACTAGATGGACTTTAGAGTTTCACTCTAGAAAGAGCCATATAATGTGTTTTTCTAGAATCTTCCATATACTTACAATGGACTTGCTCCTATGTTTGGTCAGCTACAGAAAATATGGGTAGTTTATGTACATTGGGAAGATTATAGGACCCATCCCAAAACTGTTAAGTCCAATGTTTTAAAAACAGACTGATGTTGAAGAAAGGAAACGACAGAAAATGCATGACCCAGCCCTATCTGTGCTTTAATTAGTCTTCAGCAAGTGAATATTAATTAGTCTTCGGCTTTAATTAGATCTTCGGCAAGTGAATAAATCACTCTGGGTTTTTCTTTTTCCTCATCTGTGGTGCCAGGGCACCAGATGAGAGGATATTTCAAAGCAAATGTGATTCCATGATTCCTTCTATATAGACAGGCAGAGAGAAGCTTGACATGAAAAAGCTTTCGAAGGAGGTCATGTATTTTACTATGGTCAAGTAGGAATATGTTTTCTTCTTCCTCTAAGCTCTGAAATCTCAAGTGCAATGATGGCCTGAGACATCCTCGGTTACATGTCTATCTGTAAAAGGAGTTCTCGATCTGGGCTACACATCAGAATCATCTGGTGTCACTTTAAACATGCCAATGCCTGGAACCAACTCCCACCAAAGTCTCAAGCACTGAAATTTTTAAAAGCTCCTGGGTAACTCTAATGTACAATTGTTGAGAAGCTCTAGCTTGTAACAAGCCCTGGAGCACCCTTTAAATCAGCAGATAGCACAAGCATGGTGAGTCCCTGTCTACAGGGAGTGGACATGGCAGACACCAGGAGTCTGGCCTCATCCCTGTAAAGACAGAGACAGCGGGTAGAAACTGATTTCATGAATGATCCTCTGAGACAAAGAATAGAATTACAGAGTGGGTAATAACAAGAGTCTCCCCTCCTCTGGGAGGAAACAAAGGGTTATTTAGCTTATGGAATTTAGGGGGAAATCTATCTGCTGAGATTTTTCTCATAAAGTGTGATAGCAGGGTGGTCTTACAAGTTCTCATCTATGTGGGAGTCTGCAGGAAGCAGGGAGTCTAGGGAATAGCAGGAGACACTACCAGAAATTTCAAGCATTTGTGGAACACCAAATGGAAGAATAGGATCTTCCTGAAATGCTGACTAGAGGAAGAGAGGAAAGATTTCCATGGGGCTGAATTCTTGGATGATGCAGATGAAGGTGAGAACGGTGTCTATTACTGCGATTCTCTACCTTTGCTGCATCAACCTCCTTTACTAGGTAACTTTGCTATGTCTTTCATCTCTGTTTCTGAGTCTTGTGACCTCATTGGGCAAATGGGATGCAAGTTAGTTGTAGTTTGTAGTTTAGCAGACAGGATGCAGAAGACTGAAAAACTCACGCATTTTCACTCCCACTCTTGCATCTTGACCTTTTCTGGGTGAATGTGCTACCCTAGATCTGCTGACAGTCATCCAGTCCCAAAACACGCGAGCAAGATCAAGTTAGGCCGATGGACTCCAAGTGACAACTGGTGATTCTCACTTCCTAGAGTTCATAGCTTTATGAATCCCCTTTCTTTGAGTGTGAGTTGGCTTGTGACTTGTTTCTAACCAACAGAATATGGTAAAGATGATGGGATGTCATTGACATGACTGTATTAGTCACACAAGACTCCATCGCAACAGAGTTACTCTTGCCCACCTGCTGGCCTTGAAGAAGGGAGCAGAAATGAGTGCAATGCAGAGACTCACATGGCAGGCAAATAAAAAGAGAGAAGTCTTTAGGAACTAAGGGCCTTACTCCTACAGCTGATAGGAATTGAATTCTGCCGAAGGCTGAGTGAGTCTAAAGTATACCCTTCCCCAGTCAAGCCTCTAGATGAAAGCACAGCCCGGCAGTACCACGACTGCCTCTGGTAGACCCTAACGTAGAGAGACTGCCTAAACTAGACTAGGGTTCATAGCCCACAGACGCTGTGAGATAATAAGTATGCATTGTTTTAAGCCACTAAGTTTGTGGCAGACAAACCATTTGTTGCATTTCACTGAGTGTTGGGTGCAGCCGTCTCAGTTGCACAAACCAACCCTCATGCTGCTGAGTCGCTTCAGTCCTGTCCGGCTCTGTGCGACCCCATAGACGGCAGCCCGCCTGGCTCCCCCATGCCTGGGATTCTCCAGGCAAGAACACTGGAGCAGGTTGCCATTTCCTTCTCCGATGCATGAAAGTGAAAAGCGAAAGGGAAGTCGCTCAGTCGTGTCTGACCCTTAGCATGGACTGCAGCCCACCAGGCTCCTCCATCCATGGGATTTTCCAGGCAAGAGTACTGGAGTGGGGTGCCACTGCCTTCTGCAACCAACCCTCATACATGCGCCCGAGTCCAGCCAAGATCACTAGAGTCACCAGCTAAGCCACAGAGGACACAGAAACACAAAGAAGTCCAGCTCTCTGTGGGCCTTGGGCTATTTCTCTCTCTAAAGCGCAAGCATACATTCTGTGTTCTGGGAGTTGAAGAGATTCACACCCTTTGGTCTTAGTAGGTAAAGAATTTCCAGGTTGATCTGCACTGAAAAAGAATGGCATGATGTGCAGCAGTGAAAGCCTAGAATATTTCCTACACTAAAATATTCAGATGCAGCTTCCCTTGCCTGTGTGCTCAGTCGCTCAGTTGTGTCCAGCTTTTCTCAACTCCATGGACTGTCGCCGGCCAGGCTCATCTGTCCAAGGGATTTCCCAGGCAATAATGCTGGAGCAGATTGCCATTTCCTCCTGCAGGGGATTTCCCAGCCCAGGGATGGAACCCGTATCACCTGCATCTCCTCCATTGGCAGGCATATTCTTCACTGAGCCAAGCTTCCCTTGGAGTTAATATAAATTAAGTCAGTTTTGACTTAAGTCCTTTGTATAATCTGCCAAGTCTAGTGCAGATCATCTGAACCCCACAAACTTATAAGCTAACTAAATGTTTATTGCTTCTTGTGACTGGCCTTTGTGATTATTACACAACATTATTTTGGAACTATATAACTGATACAGTGACAGTGAGATTGAGTTGTTACTTCCTTAGTTCCCATAGACAAATGAAGTTTCAGGAAACTGAAAATTAATTGTAATAAAATATGATAAAATAAAATTAATTTACCTTAGATACTGTTATCCAATATCTCAGTGGAGAATTTGTGAAATATTTAATCAGCCATACCTAAGAAAAAATGCTCTGTCTTGGGAAAGTTTGAATACTATTTTCTTTGTCATCTTTTGATTTGTTTTTTCTGTTTCCCCTAGAATGATCAGTTATTTGTATGCAATGGTTAATACTGATTGCAGAGACATAGCTGTCTGCAATTCTCAAAGTTCATGTTTCATGTACACACACACACAACCATTAACTGAATATCCAGGGTTCCCGTTACTGCTCTTTGTATATGCAGTCACTGCTACTGATTTTAATTCTTACAATATTCATTATAAATTTCCAGCCACTAGCCCTCCATATCAGGGACTGTCACCTCAGATACTGCAATGTTACAGACTCTGTTGTATGCGCTCTGTGGGTCTTGGACTTTTTCTGTCCCTAAAATGCATGTACACATTCTCTATTCTGGAAATTGAAGAGATTCTTACCCTCTTGTCTTTGTAGGTAAAGAAGAATTTCCAGGTTTATCTGCCCTAAAAAGGAATTTTATGATTTGCAGCAGTGAAAGTATAGAATATTTCCTATACTGAAATATTCAGTCTTCATTCAGATGCAGCTTCCCTTGACATTAATATAAATTGACTCAACTCCTTTGTACAGAGGTCAAATGAGCCGTCATGTAGCGTTTCCTTATACAATGAAAGAATAGTTTCCTTATTGTACAAGTAAACACCAGTATTGGAGCAGGGGGATGACTGTACTAAATTCATGTTGTTCCTTTTTGTTTTGTTCTATTTTGCTTGTTTGTTTATTTCTTTTCATGTACATTATAATGGCTGAAATAAAACCACAGTTAAAATAAAGTTTTAACAAGGATGTGGAAGATCAGTTCTTCCACACTGCTGGTTGGCATGTCAGTGGTACAACCACTTTGGAAAACTGCTTGGCAATACTTGCTAAAGAGGATGGGTTCAGTCTCTGGGTGGGGAAGATCCCCTGGAGAAGGAAATGGCAACCCACTCCAGTACTCTTGCCTGGGAATTCCCATGGACAGAGGAGCCTAGCGAGCTACAGTCCATGGGGTCACAAAGGGTTGGACATGACTTAGTAGCTAAACAATAACAATTTATACAATAGAATACTGTACAGTACTTCAAATGAATGAATTTCAAGCCACACATATGACATTGCAAATGTCTTGAGTAAAACCAGACACAAATGACTACATCCTTTATGAGTCTGTCTATATCAAGTAAACACACAGACACTATTAGTCTGGTGCTAAAAGTCAGGATAATGCTTGTCTTTGAGGGGAGGGACAGTAGTGACTGGAGAAGAACTGAAGTCTGGGATCCTGGTGATGTTGCTCCTTGACCCAACTGTCGGTGGCATGAGTGCGTTGGTTTTTTAAAATTCATCAAGCTGTACATTCATACTGTGTGTATTTTTCTGTATGTGAATTATGCTTTAATGAAAAGATCATATTTTTTTTAAATTACATTCCAATACCAAGAGCCATCTAATTTGGCATAACCTACTATAATTTCCCTTTGGTAACTTCGAGTCCATCTCATCTAAAAAAAAAAAACTGATGAGCAAACTACTGCTGAAGACCCTACAGAGCAGTAGAGAAATTCTGATTCTATTTCTCTCCTTTCCCCAAATCTGCTTCTCCATTAAAGTCAAGAAGTTGTTGCTCTTGAGGTTGGGGATTTTGACAGCTCACCCACCATGTTGTCAGCCCAACTCATGAAAATAGCGGCTTTGATACCGTTTCAAGAGTTGTGGGGAAACTTTCCTTATAATATGATGACTCCTTATCTTGAGAAGATCCCCCAGACAGGACATTTTCCATTCAGTGTGGCACAGCAATCTGTCACCACCTCTGAAGCTTAGACCAGAAAGTGACACCCCCAGCCAGTGTTGCCCAGCAGGCAAAGAAAGCAAACCAGAGGCTAATGAGAAGCAGCTTTTGGATCCAGGAGCACTTTCTGTGTTTGGCAGCCTTGAAACTCCCAGCCACTCCATGAGTCTAGAGATGGTCATTTTTCCCATTTCACCACTTAGGAGGCAAGACCGTGGACTTGGCCAGGGACACAACTCCAGGGTAACTTAACTTGGTCCAAAACCCACAACCAGTGATCTACCATTGAAATCTCTTTCTCTTGCCAGACCTTCTCATATGAGCCAAAGGAGGAATAATATCAACACTGGTGGGGTCACTCTTAAACACAAGACATGGTGCTTCATAATATTCCTGTGACTGAATTGAGTGCATCAAAGTCAACCTGTGCTTGCCAAAGTCACGTTCCCATTTTAGAACTGACAGGTTGGATACTGGAAGCATATACTTTTCAGTTTACCTAAGCAAAGGCTTTCCCTCATACATACAGAATCATTCGTTCAAAGAAATCCCTGAATATTGGGGATGTAAACTCAGTACAAGAAAGACACAAAAGCCCATAGACTTAGAGTCAACATCTCAGATTCTATTACAATGTTCTACCATGAATTCTTTCTGTAGGAAGAAGAGAGACCACCAAACTCAGGAAAAGAGAGGCCCCAGGGAGGAAATATACAATCATATTATTGAAATGTTAAAGAAGGGCCTCCCACACCCAACAGGCAGCCTCACCAGCACCTGGGAATTTGTTAATCTGCCAGTTCTTGAGCCCCACCCCACAGAGCAGAAACAAAATCAGATAGACTGGATTTGCAGTTTGGCCAACTCTGTTTTAACAAACCCTCCAGGTGATTCTGATGCAGCTAAAGTTTGTAAATAACTGTGTTAAAATAAAAAAAGCCTTAGGTCAATATTCAAAGGAAGGCACAGTACTCAGGCCAATCCCCACTGAAAGGATAAAAGAAAGATTACCATTACCTTCAGAAGTAGACACAAAGGAAACAGAACGGGTGTAATAATTTATAAGAAAAACATAAATAAATCTTAAAACACGAAAGGCAAGTTTTTGTTTTCTCTTAAAAGCAGATTTTTGCTCACATTTACATTATCCCTGGTTGTAAGTCTTTATAAAGAGAAAACCAGGTCAGAGTTGTTAGGCAGGCAGGTGCCTTAGGGGTAGCTACAGGCAGACATTAGCAGCTATGCATTGTTTCTCCTGCCTTTTCATTCCACTCTTTGATTTTCCTATGTTAATCATCCTTCTCTGGCTTACTTTTTATTTTTATTCCCGGTAGTGAAGGCTTAGACCTGCCAGTAGCACCCCAGGCATTGATGAAGCTTCTCTGGAGGTCCTGAGATTTAAGAAAGTGATTTTCCAAATCAGTCCTTCAGATCCCATAACTATAAAACTAATACTTACCTAAATATAGTTGTGGCAACAGATTTTATCATAGCACTTTAAATAATAGTTTTCAACTCAATAGAGCATTGGAAATGCTTTCACGCACAGAGACTCTTTTTAGAAGCTGTGATGCCCTCAAATGCAAAAATGCTATCTTTACAATTCTAACATGCGACCTAGTATGTTGGAGCATCCAGTAAATAAATCAGTCTCCCATTAACATAGGTGATCTCCCAAGTACACTATGAAGAAAGCACAGTAACTATCCTCCTTTTGAAGATGGAAAGCAGGGTCAGAGAAATGCAAGTCTTATCTTGTGCACCAAAAGAATACTTAACCCAAGCATCTATGTTCAGGGACATACTCATTAATGAGCACCAGCACACCACTAGTTGGAGAAATGGAAGCCAACCACTGAGAGCAATATTACAGGAAATACCGAGCAACTGGCTTCCAATGCCTGAAAGGGCTTCCCAGGACCCATAAGCAGGGTGTTCTGCAGTCTAGCTGGGGAATCTATCTCCTTGACCTCTTGCACCAAGGAATTTCTCTGGTTTCTATTTCTAACTTTTTCAATCATGCAACCCTGTTGGCTGAGATGGGAGATTTGTTAACATGCTTGAGAATTTGTTGCCCTTCTCTCAAGTGAAACCATCAGTCTTTGGATAAGAGACATTTCTCATCCATGATCTAAGTCCTGGGCAGAACTTTTGGGTGGATATTGAACAGACCCATAGACTACAGCTTCGTAAGGACAGCATCACCCATCACTCAGGAGGGAGAAGAAGCAAAATAAAGTTCATCCAAGGAGTGACTGCTCTAATTTTAAATTCAAAAGGTTTAATAAACACAAACCTCAGAAACAACAGAGAGAAGTGGGTAAACCAGTGGGCCCCATAGTAAGGGAAACGCACTTTTAAAAGCTGGTGTGAAGCCCAAGAATTAGCATGTTGAATTAGCAGTACATCTGTTTCTACTCCAGACTCCCAGACTTCCCTTTGAGAAAAATTAAAGTGCATAATATTCTACATCTAAGCCCAGGCCTACAAACTAAGCCAAAATCCCTGGCATGCGTGGCAGACACAAATAAGACATTTGACAGCTCCCACTCCTCAGAGTCACCTTCTTGTTTGATCACAGGAAAGTAGTTTTCCTTTCTCCTCTGAGCACTGTGCCCATCATTTGACTGCTCTTAGATCATCCTTAACCCCATCTCCCAAGCTCCCCTACACACCATGGACAAAAGTCTTACAGGCTCTATTTTTCAGATTCCTGTAACCAACTTGCTTCCAGCAAGGCTCACCCACAGGGAGACCCTGCAGGAGGTCGGAGGACAGAAGAAAAGAAGATGCCAGGCTACCTCCCCTCCTTCTGTTCTGGAGACTGTGTCTCGGGTCCTTCTCTGTGGCTTCAGATCCTGCCAGAGAGGTCCCCTGAAGTTCCAGCCTTTCCTTGAGGCCTTAGCCCCCAGTTTTAGGGGCATCACCCCGTCCCTTGTACTTCTAGCCCCAGAGGTTTTGCATAACTTTCTGCTTTTCCTAAATTCACCATTTCATCAGCCTCCGCTGGCATCTCAGATTTTCCATCAACCATGTGTCTACTTCCCTGTTTTAAATCTTTCTAACTTCAAAGTGGATCAGGGTCTGTTCTGACTAAGGTCTGACTGCTATTGCCTGAGCTCTCACTGCGACCTGGAGTAGCTTTATACCATCCAGCTTAGGTGTCAGCAGGCGCTCCCCACTGTAGCATCCCACAAAGAGGTGATGGAGCCCTCCCCTTGACATCCTGTACCCACCACTCACCACTTGATGCTGGCTCTCTGGTTGGCCAGACGGGATCCTCTTTTTCTTGTGTTACTCAGTTCTTATCTCTCCCAAAGTTCTGAAATCCAAGACAAAACACAGCAGTCAGTGTCTTGGCCTTTCTCCCACTGACCCATCCTGTTTCACCTGCCCCCAGAATCTGATCTCCACTCGGCATCAGCAGACAAATTAAACATGTAGAAGGACGGCTGCTGTTATATTTTAATAGGGGCCCTCAACATTCAACACAGAATGAACTTAGAAGAGGGGTTTCCGCAAAGGCAAAAAGATAAATATTTTAGTACAACCAAAATATTTTCAAAGTACTTAAAATCATACTCTAAAAAGAGTTGCCTGTCCTAGTGAGCAAAGAAGAGGACCAGTCTAGGCTGGAGCAGAGGGTATGGCAGTTCTGGGGGCAAGAGGATGAGAGAAACTATCCAGCCTCTAAGGGAAGCTCACCTTGAGTGCCTACTGCATACTGTCCTAAACACTCTGCATGTATTCCCCCATTTGATTCTGACAACACTATCACAAGGAAGGTATTGCCCCACAGAGAGAACAGAGAACACAAAGGTTAAGTTATTTGCCCAAGATTACATAATGAATGTACAGAGGAGCCAGGATTCAGGATAAGGTTATAGGAGCTACACCACATCACTTCAGAAAGTGAGTCAAACAAAGGATAAACAAAGTAAGAAGTAATCAAAGCTTTCATGTTATAAATAATTGAACATAAAGCAGCACCTCTCTTCTTTTTCCTTTTTTTGTCTGAAGTTTGCCTGACTTTGCCTTTATAGCACATACCTTGTGTGTTTGTTCTAGGAAAAGCCAATTACTCAGAGGTGGGGACATTGCAGAGGTGAGTGGCTTTAAGAGGGGGAAGGGACAACATAATTAGCAACCTGGGAAGGATCTGTGTGTTATCACAGCCTGGAGGTGATTTTTTCAGGCGTGATGACTTTGCAAGGCTGGGGACATGCTTCCTCAGGAAGAGGGAGAGTGACAGAAACATTTCCTCTCTCTGGAGACGGGATTCAGCCAAAGTACGGTCATGAGGGAAAGACTTTGCCAACACATAATTTAACCTGCAGCCCTAACAAGGGTGAGCTAATAACCTAAAGCACAACTGACAAGTTATTTTATGCTCAGAATGTGGACAATAATGCATTGAGAGATTTATATAGCATTTACTTTGTATGAAAATGCCAACAAAGATACCCCCCAAATTAGCAATGATAGGGGAAATAAAGAAAGCTATGGAAGAAACACTGCTGTGATTCTAGTTTATGATCTTTTCTCAGATGAATATGCTGGAGTCTTTCCAGTGGAGACAAGCTTTTCCAAACCCTTCTGGCAAATTGACAGCAAGCCCAACTCAACTGGCATTTAAAAATTAAAAATTTGTGTTGACTTAATAGCAAAGACTGGTTTCAGGAACTAGTACATCTAGGGATGCAACTGATGTCCACAGTACATTCTGGAATCTTAGCCCTTCTTGGCAGATCCCCTTCAAAACTGACTCTGCCACCACAGCCCAAGACAGCAAAATGGCACTTGATGGTTCCAGAACATTTCCTCGCCCTCTGTGTAAGGCTGACAGATAAGGCCTTCTATACTGCTTTGCTCTTATTACTTGTTCCGCATCCCCAAAAGTGCAGGATGTACTAGGATTGGATAGGTATGGGTCATGTGATCACCCCCAGTGAGCCTGGGTCGTGTGAACACCCTGGGATATTGGGGTGGACGCAACTCTATTTAAACCACAGGACCTGTGACTTCCCTGGTGTCCAGTGGTTAAGACTGCTATACAATGCATGGGGTGTGGGTTCAGTCCCTGGGTGGGGAACTAAGATCTCACATGCCTCCTGGACAAAAAATAAAAACATAAAGCAGAAGCAATATTGTACCAAACTCAATAAAAACTTAAAAAATGGCCCACTTCCCTTGTGGCTCAGTTGGTAAAGAATCCGCCTGCAATGCGGGAGACCTGGGTTTGATCCCTGGGTTGAGAAGATCCCCTGGAGAAGGGAAAAGCTACCTACTCCAGTATTCTGGACTGGAGAATTTCATGGACGGTCCATGGGGTCGGAAAGAGTCAGATACGACTGAGCGACTGTCACTCTCACTTTCACATATAAAAATTTTTTAAAAAATAAATAAATAAAGCACAGGACCTGATTGTGGAGAAAGTTCTTCTAAGAATGTAAGAATACTGTTACAGAAGAGAGAAAAGATACTAGACAGAAAAACAACAGTAAATGCCCACAAACTGGGCAAGGGGATGGACATATTTTAAAAATAGATAAGATGGATTTCCCTGGTGGCCCACTGGTTAACACTCATACTGCCCCTGCAGGGCGCACAGTCTCAGTGCCTGCTCAGGGGACACCAGGCTGCACGGCACAGCCAGAGAAATAAATAAATTAAATTAAAGTGGATATGAGAGGAGGCTCTAATAGCAGGTAATCTTTTTTTTTTTTTTTTAAGGCAGACAGGAAAAGAGATTATATTCACAGTTAGATTTAACAATAGTCATCAGTAATATTCTCTTTTCAGGAACTATCCCCTAAATTAGGTTGAATTATTTCTAAATCTGTGAAATTTAAAAAAGACTTTTTCATAAGAGTTATTGAAAATCCAAAGCTTCTGTTTTTCAAGTAATTATTCAGAAATGGAGATATAAATTTCCAGTATGCTTTTCTTATTTGAGTCCAAGAGAATGGAGCTGATGGCATAAGAAACAGGACAGAGGAGACACCATACTTTCCAGTCTTCATTTGCTCTGCATGTGTCAGTTAGTGTCACCAAACCTTAAGCGGCGGGGGCAGGAATGTGTCTATTTGTTTCGGCACCACCAGAGTTATTGTATGAGCCACTTTTGCTTGCTGAGTTCAAGGAACAATAAATAAGAATAATGAGAAGGGGCAGTTTGATGACATGACTCAGTGGAAGCTGCGAGGTCATGTGGCAGTTGACCCCACTGTAAACCTCACGCTTCATATCAACAGAACTGGATGTGGATTAGACAGAAAGAGAGGCCCCGCTTTCTTCTTAATAACATGATGACGCTGAGCGCCTCACAAGAGGAAAGTGCATGCTCAGTGTGTCTCTGCCCATCCAGACAGGGGGCAACGGTGCCAACTTTTCCATAACGTTCTGCTGTTAAAGGCTTTTGCAGCCAGGACCAATCATAGGAAATTATGTTCAGCTGAAAACACGTGCTCTGTCACAATACCTTAACGTACTTCTGACTCGCAAACAGTTAATTCTACCAAGATTATGGGATTTGGGATGACTCTTTTCTGATAAAGAACATCCTTACTGAGCTAGATTTATTCATTTGCTTGAGCTGTTCTCAGGTGAAAATTTATGCAACTCCCAGGGAGAACCTCACTCCTTTACAATGAAGAATCCAGAGTTATGCGAAAGATCACCCTCCACCCTTACCTTCTATTGCTTTCTGTAATGAATAATGAGAATTCACTGTCCTAATGCCGAGGGTATTGGCTTCTTTCAATATGTGATAGAAGTGATCAGTATTTCTTGACTATGTGGGTGGTGCTATAGATACTTAACTTGAAGAAAATACAAATTCAGATACCGCCATTCTGTTCTAGACAACAAGGGATAAATTTGTCATGCTGTTATTAATGAGCTTTTAAAAGTAATCATTTGAAAATTCATATTGTCTCCATCAAATGGAGAGATTAAAAGGGCTTTGACTTTGGCATTTATTTTCTGGTAGAAACTGGGCAAAAGAGAGGCTTCTCCCCGAAAAGCCCTCTCGCTACTCCTGCTGGCTCTGTGGTATTACCTTAGAGATGATTCTCTGCTGGCTTGGAGTTTAAGAGTAATCAGTGACTCTTTCCTGAGTGTGTGGGTTGACTATGTAACTTGAGGGACTGTTGATTTAGGAATTTTTTGAAGTGAAAAGTTAGAGACAGCACATTCAAGAGGAATAGAGCTATAATAGGAAATAAAAATGTTGCTGCAAAGATAACTGTAATTAAATCATCAGGAAGCTTTCTTTCTACCAATGAGGCAGAGGGCTCCACACACCAGATGTGTTTAATGCAGCACGTTTTGATGACTCCTCTCTGGGTTGAGTCGTGGGCTTCCTAGCGACATGTGATAATCCAAGAATCAACATTATGACAGAAACCACTCTTTTCAGCAAAGCTGTTTCTCCTACCTCCTGGGCATATGTACATTCCCCAACCCCTTGCTGTACAAAAGGCTGTGTGACCAGGTTCTAGCTGATGGAAAGCAAGCAGAAATGTGATAGGCCATTTCTAGCCTGGGCAAGAGAACCACTGAAGGAATTCTCCAGAGTTCCTCTTCTTACTCCTGTCATCCAAATGCAGAGCATCTAGCCAGGAACTAAGAGGAGAGAGGAAACCTGGTTCCCGGAACTATCCTTATACCGATCAGGAACACCTACGTTGTACTTTCTATACAAAAAATAAACACTTACTGTGTTAATCTGCTGAGATTGAGGTGTTGAAAATGTTTTCATAGCAAGCTAGCTAGTGTTCATTACTCAGACCACCCCTTTCACAAAAGATTTAGAAAATAGAAAAAATTATCTATTAAAAGAGATTTGCATGTGCCAGGAGGCCAGATCTGGCCTGTGGACATACCAAATAATTTATTTCAAAGTGTTTTAAGTACTGCTTTTAAAATTATAAGGTACTAAACAAAAGTCAGTGATTACTACTATTATGCCAAGCACCCAATTAAGGTGAGAACCACTTCCTAAATACCAAAGATATGGTATAGCCCCATAGAATTATCTTAATAATTCCTCTGAGGTTACAGTTCTTCCCAAAGCAACTCTGGTTTCAATACCACCTAGAAATAGAATCTAAGGTTAGGATTACACAAAGTAGAATCAGTAGGTTCACAGCTGGCAATAGGAATTTACCAGTTTTAGTTTATGCTCCTGAGAGGTTCATGTTCAACAATATGAAACAAGACTGGCAATTTAGTATACACCGTCTGACATTCACTACAGTAATCTAATCATTGTTCTAGTCAAGAATCATCAAAAGGTGTTAAAACTAATGTGTTTGAAAACAATATGTGAGACAAAATCACCACTAGGCAAAGACCATGGTAATAACTATTTCAGGCAAAATTTACCAATGGCTAAAATCAATGGGGAATTTCAAGGAGAAACAATATATTTGCATTGTTTTCAGGTATCTCTCTCCTGATATTGGTCAGTTACAATGGGAAAAGGTCAGTTTTACAGAGAGAGATCCTACAGACAGCTCCTTGACTGAGTGATGGAGGTTAAAGCACCTTCAATGGGACATATCAACATGGTGCTCCCCATTGTGGAGCACTGAGAAGACACAACAGTTTCGTGGCATTCTTCCCACAAACGCATAACATAGTCTAGTCAGAAGCATAGAACAGAAAAACTCCACTTGAGAATGAACCTGAAAAAAACATAATCAGCACTTATTACAAATGTCAAGTTCAAGAAAGACAAGGAAACACTGAGGAACAACAGAGGAGACTAAGACAGACAAATATAAACAATGTGAGGCTCTGGCTTGGATCCTGGAACAGAAAGAAAAAGAGCAGGAGGAGGGGAGGGTGAGTTCCTAAGTCTAGTTAAGAGTGTTGTATTAATGTTAATTTCCTGATTTTGACCATTGCGAACTTATTTCTGTAAGTTGTCAATGTAAAAAGAAGCTGGATACAGGGCATACTGAGCTCTGTGTGGCTTTTGCAATCTTTCTGTAAGTCAGAAATTATTTCAAAGGAGAAAAAAGGTATTTACATCATCTCTAAGTATCTCCCTATGAGATATTTAACTACAAAAGGGAAAAATAGTATCCTTAATAAGACTGGCAAATACCGTCTTAGGCAAGTGACCAAAGTTAATACTGCCACTAACAGGGAAATAAAAATCAAATGCCTTCTAATATTATGCATCGAGAAGGATTTATCATCACTCCTGTGATATTATTGCCCCCTAAAATGTATACCTTAAATTTAATCAACAGGAAATGTCGGAAAAATTCAAGTTGGTGGACATTCCACAAAATGACTGGCTTATACGCTAAAAATGTCAAGATATAAAATGCCAGAAAGACTAAAGCATTGTTGCAGATTAAAGGAGACCTAAGAGGTATGGCAACTATTAATAGATGTATCCAATGACCCTGGATGGGAACCTGAGCTATATTTCTACTTCTTTTGCTATGAAAAAATGAGTGGGCTGATAGGTGAAATTGGAATAAAGTTTGTAGAGTAGAGAATAGATCTCTATCACTCTCAATATTCTGATTTGATCACTGTTCTATGGTTATATAAGAAAAAAGTCCTTGATTTTAGTAACTGTCCAATGAAGTGTTTAAGAGTAAAATAGACATCATGTTTGCAACTTACCTGGAGAAGGAAATGGCAACCCACTGCAGTATTCTTGCCTGAAAAATCCCATGAACAGAGGAGCCTGGCAGGCTACTGTCCATGGATTCGCAAGAGTCAGACATGACTAAATTACTACAAAATTGCCATTTACTCTCAAACAGTTCAGAAAATTTATTCACACACAGTCACATATATGTACATGGAAGGAGACATAGACAGGTATGTACATATACATACATTTGGTTGAAGAGCTTACGGAAAAGTTTTGTAATGTTTTAGCAAATTTTCTACAAATGTCAAATTGTTTTAAAATATGTTTTAACAGTAAGAAAGAAACTGATCTTTCAGGACAGATCAGTTTTTCCTTAGGAACCTAATGTTTTAGTTGAGAAGTTAAAAAAAGAATAAAAATATTAAGGATTCCATATTAACAAAGGTTGGTTTGTATTACCTATTGTGGATGTACTGATAAATACTGCTATAGTCAAGTAAGAGGGGGGAGACAGAGTGGTAGCAAATTGTCAAGGAAAAAAAAAACCTTCATGGAGAAAGAAGGACCATGCTGAACATTTGAGAATGAAGAACAAGGACCAAGAAAAGAGGCAGGACACAGAGTCTGTAGGCAGGAACAACCCCTTGAGAGAAGAGAAGTGATGAGAAGGCCAGACAATTAAGAGGGCATGTTTACAGGGTCCTTGATGAGTTTGCTGATGTCAGAACAGCATGGAACTCAAAAAAAAAAACCTTCATGGAGAAAGAAGGACCATGCTGAACATTTGAGAATGAAGAACAAGGACCAAGAAAAGAGGCAGGACACAGAGTCTGTAGGCAGGAACAACCCCTTGAGAGAAGAGAAGTGATGAGAAGGCCAGACAATTAAGAGGGCATGTTTACAGGGTCCTTGATGAGTTTGCTGATGTCAGAACAGCATGGAACTCACCTCCTGGAAAACAACATTGCCAAAGTCATTTAGGTGAACACACAGAGAGTCTCAGCTTTTAGGTTTCTTTATCCATAGGAAAATAAGGAATCAATGAAAGTGTTTTGTTTTGTTTTTTAAATAGGTGATAAATCTGACAAAATTTAGATCAGAGAGAATAAGAGTTTGAAGATAGAAAAACTATAGAGGTGCATTCCCCCTCGTGTGAAGTTTTGATGAGGATAATATTGTCCTGAAAATTAGAGGTCAATGAATTGATATTGAGATGGCAGAGTAGCCTATGGAAATGTGAAAACAACAGGCCTATGTACTTTCTGTCATCATTGTATAAAATTAGGAGTGTTTGATTAATTTTTTGTTGTTGTTCCTTAGTCGCTAAGTTGTGTCTGACTCTTTTCTAACCTCATGGACTGCCCGCCAGGCTCCTCTGTCCATGATGATTCTCCAGGCAAGAATACTGGAGTGAGGTTGCCACATCATCCTCCAGGGAATCTTCCCAACCCAAGGATTGAACCCAGGTCTCCGGCATTGCTGCTGAAGGATTCTTTACCATCTGAACCACCAGGGAAGCCCAACAGTACTGAACTGGGTAGCCTATCCTTTCTCCGGGGGAACTTCCTGACCCAGGAATAGAACTGGGATATTCTGCATTTCAGGCAGATTCTTTACCAGCTAAGCTACCAGAGAAGCCCCAGTCTTAGTTGTATCTTAGATTAATTCTCATGGTGAACTTTGAAAAAAATTTTGACACCAAAGTCATGTCATAGATCAATTCAATCCAAATCTCTATGGTTGTACTAAGCATCAGTAGTTTTAAAGCTGCCCAGGTGATTCC
>SJYC01082283.1:0-11189 GCA_006408675.1 Madoqua kirkii | reverse complement strand
GCTGTGATTCATGGGATCGCAAAGAGTCGGACATGACTGAGTGACTAAACTGAACTGAACTGAACTGATTGACCATAGGTATAAGGGCAAAATCAAGATTTAACTTAATATGCCTGAATTTCTAGCTTAATTAGTTATCTTATTTCTAATACCTACATTTTAAAAATTACTATACGAGTAAATAGCAAGCTTATAATGAAATTCAAAAAGATTCAGGAGCCTGATTCTTAGAGAAAGGTGATTATGACTGAATTGTACATTGGAACAAGGCAACCTACTCATTAAATCTGTTTTCTGTTCAGCTGAGAAATATCTTCTCCAAAGTAAGAACTAATCACTGATCCCTGCACAATTAGTCATGCACTGGGAATCCTGGGGACAATTTGAGAGCCTCAAAAACATTTGCAAAACTTTCTAGTTTAATTTAGAACACCCCAGAAAGGAAAATATCATGGAAGTGACAAAAGCTACAGCGAGTGAGGTGTCCTTTTAAGACATGATAGCAAGTAGAATAGTACTGCTTAGCAATTCAGTATAATGAGGAAGGATTTTAAATTCCCTGCTTGCATTAAGGACTAAACATCTCAAGATGGAGATACCATGCTGAAAACAAATGCTAAGCCAGCATCTCTCCATTCACATTTTTTCTTCAGCAAGACTCTAACTCAGTCAATACACAAAACATTTAGCCATTAGTACAGCATGAGTAATGAGCAGTCAGAACTGGCTCTGCCCATATAGAAATAGCCAGAACAAAAATCTGGCTATTGAGGAGCATGTTGACTGAATAGCATAGGTCCGGTAGACCTTTCAACTCCTTCTGGTCTTAATTTCATTTCCAGGTCTACTTCTTGGCTCCTTTCGTCAACTGGCAACATCAGACAGCCTCTCCTATTGTGACGAGGGAAGACCCTTCCCCTGGGAGTCAGAAGGCCTAGGTTTCAGTCTTAGTGCTGTGAGTTCTGTGACCTTAGGAAGATCACTTCTTTGTTCTGTGCGCTACTTGCTTCTTTGGCAAAGCAGGAGACTGAGTTGGTATTCTCCAGAAAGAATGCTCTGGCCATGGCAGGCAAGGAACACTTGTTTGTGGCATAGGTTTGTCCCACACATGGTAGGAAGTTGAGCACACGTGGCCTCTGGGCACTAAATGCCAGTAGCACTCCCCAGCCATTGTATCAACCCAATGTTTCCCACAAATTTCCATTTTGTTTGAGAATAACTGGACTAGATGCTCTCTAAGGCCTTTTCCAGTGTCAGCCTTTCAATATTTCTTACATGCACAGCAACAGTTCTATACCAGTGAAGAACTGTTTTATATCGGACAACAGTCTTTGCTTATTCTCCAGAATGACAAGCTTCCTTGTGCACCGGGGGAAACATGTTTCTAACAGTGCCCTGACAGAGATATTAAAGAGACCTTGCCATTAAGGTACATGAGTACTTTACAGTGGAATGATGATCAACAGTTCATCAGAGCAGAAGTCCAGCCAATTAATGGCCCTAAATCTTTTAGAGGTATATCAGTAGGGTTCAACTGCAAGGA
Source organism: Madoqua kirkii (assembly GCA_006408675.1). Classification (NCBI taxonomy): domain Eukaryota; kingdom Metazoa; phylum Chordata; class Mammalia; order Artiodactyla; family Bovidae; genus Madoqua; species Madoqua kirkii. Next base: position 9,646 of record SJYC01082283.1, on the reverse strand, counting down.
ACTGATAACTCCCTCAATATTTTAAGTAGGATGGGATTGAGCTCAAGGAAGTAGGTGCTTTCAAAATGTTCAATAGTATGGAGGAACAAGTTCTAGACTGGGCCTCCAGAAATTACTCCTAGTAAGGTACATGAGTACTTTACAGTGGAATGATGATCAACAGTTCATCAGAGCAGAAGTCCAGCCAATTAATGGCCCTAAATCTTTTAGAGGTATATCAGTAGGGTTCAACTGCAAGGAACTGATAACTCCCTCAATATTTTAAGTAGGATGGGATTGAGCTCAAGGAAGTAGGTGCTTTCAAAATGTTCAATAGTATGGAGGAACAAGTTCTAGACTGGGCCTCCAGAAATTACTCCTAGAAAAATATTCAAAAAATGGTCCATCAGAGGAGTGGATATTTTTGCCACCTTTGAAAAGATGGGAAATGAGAAGGTGGCCTCTGAAACTATGGACTTCAAGAACATACTCTCCTAATGGCGATACAAGAGCAGAAAACCACTGTCCTCACTGCCACTGTCACACATTGCCTCTTACCACCCATGAAGCTCTGGGTTGATCCCCAGAAAGAAAATGCAGAAAAACCTAACACGACTACCAGCACAACCTGCCAGCAGAAAACCAAAGCAACAGCAACATGACCCCTGCCTCATATCGGCCTTTCACAAACCTGGAAGAACTGAAGTTATACCCAACACTATAGCTATGGGTGAGTTTGGAAAATATAGCTCTAAGCCATTCAAGCTCAGTACTATAGGAAAAAAAGATAAAAGAAGCTGGTGCCAACCTGCCACATCCACCACTAAGAGTATGGATCTCTGTCAATCCTATAACAGCCACGAACCTTCTCCAGAAAAAAAAAAAAAAAAGGTACATAATGCATGTATAAATTTTTTGCATGTATTTTCATGGTGTGTGCATATCTCCCCAAACTCACCATGGAATCTAAGAACTCTTTACACTGTTACAGTTTCTAAACCTTGACACAATTAATATTTGGGACATTTGGGTAATTTTTTTATGGCGGGGGGTAGGCTTGTTAGACCCGGAGAAGGCCTAATCACCGGAACCGTCATCTCACAGACCACCAAGACCAGGAATTCGATGCAAACCGCAAGAGGATTTTATTAAGCCGGCGCGCCGGGGTTCGAACTCCTCGGGAGGAGTGAACCCAGAACACTGGTCACAAAGGATTTTTATACAGAAAAATCACAAGCAGGCGGGAATAGGGTTAGGACAATGTGATTGGGGGCCACAAGCAGGTACAGGTGGGGTGAGGACATTTGATTGGTGAGCAAGGCTTAACCTTTACAGGGATAGGTCTGCAAGTTATTAAGTCAAAACGGCGACTGACCACCCCGCGGTGGTTTGGCTAATTCTCAGAAAAACAGCCTCCAGGAAGGATTAACATAAAAATAACCATTCTGGGTGGGGGCTTCTGCAAAGATCAGGTGACCATGAGTCATCAGATAAGGGGCAGGCTATTTTCCATGAGGTATGGCCTGCCTCTGGGGTTTTAACAGGACAAAGAAAACTTTTTAAAATTTAACTTTTTCCCTTCAGGCTAGCCTGTAGACTATCCTTGGAGTATTTTTAGTAGCATCTCTGGCCTCTACCCATTAGATGCCAGAAGTCTAAACTCTCCACCACTCTCCTCTAATGCAGTTGTGATGACTGAAATTGTTTGACATGGCTATGTGTCTTTCTGAGGGCAAAATTTCCCCCAGTTTTATCTTATTTAGCTCTAATATTGTGAGATCAATATTGAATGACAACGGGTAAAACCCTTATAATAATATAAACAAACAAGAGCATGGATCACAGCTTCAAAAACCGACATGGGAAGGGGGTTTAATATTATTATTATGCAAGCATGGCATAGGATTTAGACCCAGAAAACCCATGTGATGGTTAATTTTGTGTCAGCTTGATTGGGTCATGGAGTATCCAGATATTTATTCAAGCATTATCCTGGGTGTGTCTGTGAGGGCATTCCTGGATCAGATTAACATTTGAAGAGGCAGACTGAGTAAAGCAGATTGCCCTCCCTAGTGTGTGTGGGCTTTAGCCAATCCTTGAAGATCTGAACAGAAAGAACAAAAAAGCTGAATAAAAGGGAACTTCTGCTACGTGATTGCAGAGCTGAGGTTCTAGTCTTTTCCAGCCCTCCAGTTCACATGGAAATACACATCAGCTCTTCTTGAGTCTGCCAAACCTGCTGGCTTTCAGACTGGAACTTACAGCATCAGCTCTCCTGGTTCTCAGGTCTTCAGACTCAGACAGGAACCATGCATTAGTTCCCCCGGATGAACAGTTTACTGAGAGCAGACCTCCTCGGCACTTGTCAGCCTCCATACTGACATATGCCAATCAATCCATATAATCAGTGAGTTTTGAGTATAGAAATACATTGGCTCTGTTTCTCTGGAGAACTCTGACTAATACAGCCTAGTTTAAGTGTTCAGCTTTATGTTCAATCCATGAAGAGGTCAAGTCAATTAACATCTCTGACCTTCAGTTTCCCCACTATAAGATGGGGATTATGGCAACACCTTTGTCACAAAATTGCTGTTAAAGTGAGGCAATGTAAACTAAATGGTACTTTCTGCATGTAACTTATAAGAACTATGCATTTTTTAAAGATCCTCCCCCCACCTCATCCTCTTTATTGTAGCCACTTGCATCACTGAGAACAAGCATCTATTGCCATGCCTGTCCCCCTACCTTAAATTGTGAAACCAACTTTACTCTGCTCCAGTTTACTGAAGCTTAGGCCTTCCGGTTCATAATTCTATGAGGATTATTATCATTTGGCATCATTCTTAAAAATAATTTTAGTGTTTAGTTAAACACTCAAACCCTAGCAAGTTTTCATTTTGCAAAATAAGTTTTTGTTTTTGATGAAAACTATTAAAGAAAATAATTATTGGGGACCAAAAAAAAAGTCATTTCTCTGCCAAACTATAAGCATTGAAATTGTTTCTATCAGTGGAAATAGTCCAAGAATTTTAAAAAAACAAATCACAGTGAAAACTGACAAAATCAAGTTAGCAATTTCTTCTTTTAGGTTATTTTTAAAGATATAATAAACTAAAAAATGTTGTATTTTTTTTTTATGAAATTCTCATCTTCCAGCAGGAGCCATTATTTTCACAAATCAATGCTTACTGCTAAAAAGAAAAAGTTTAATGGATGAACACTGTGGTAAAAGCAAGCTCAGTTCAATTCAGTTCAGTCACTCAGTCGTGTCCAACTCTTTGCTACCCCATGAACCGCAGCACGCCAGGCCTCCCTGTCCAACACCAACTCCCAGAGTTCACTCAGACTCACGTCCATCGAGTCCGTGATGCCATCTAGCCATCTCATCCTCTGTCGTCCCTTTCTCCTCCTGCCCCAATCCCTCCCAGCATCAGAGTCTTTTCCAATGAGTCAACTCTTCACACGAGGTGGCCAAAGTACTGGAATTTCAGCTTTAGCATCATTCCTTCCAAAGAAATCCCAGGGCTGATCTCCTTCAGAATGGACTGTTTGGATCTCCCTGCAGTCCAAGGAGCTCTCAAGAGTCTTCTCCAACACCACAGTTCAAAAGCATCAGTTCTTCAGTGCTCAACCTTCTTCACAGTCCAGCTCTCATACATGATCACTGGAAAAACAATAGCCTTGACTAGACAGACCTCTCCAAATAGATTTTAAAAGAAAATTACAATTCAGTAAATTCTTTCCTCTTCTCTTCTGTTTGCATTTCCATTCTATATTGTTACTAACTCCTAAAGCCAGATTTTCACTCCACTTCTCATTCTGTTCATCTCTGAAACATGAATAAGTCTTTTTCATACAAAAGACTTTATACCGGGAAATAAGTTTAGGCCTCTGGATTTAAAGCCTAATTTGTAACCCTTCTATGTCAAACTCATCCACCCCTATGGATATATTGTAATTAAATATTGAAAGTATTATTAAATCACAGTGTAATTCACAGCTATTCAGGTGTGTCTGGAGGGGCAAGGGCTTTCTCTTAGGTTTAAATTGGCCCAAGACAATAATAACATCCTTTCTTTTTAAAGCAAACAAATCAGTAAAAAATAATCCTTGTATCTCAAAGAAAGCAAACTTCCATGGAGTATTTATCAAAAGCTGAAGGAAAGTTATGAGCAACCTAGATAGCATATTAAAAAGCAGAGATGTTACTTTCCCAACAAAGATCCATCTAGTCAAGGCTATGGTTTTTCCAGTAGTCATGTATGGATGTGAGAGTTGGACTATAAAGAAAGCTGAGTGCCGAAGAACTGATGCTTTTGAACTGTGATGTTGGAGAAGACTCTTGAGAGCCCCTTGGACTGCAAGGAGATCCAACCAGTCCATCTTAAAGGAGATCAGTCCTGGGTGTTCATTGGAAGGACTGATGTTGAAGCTGAAACTCCAATACTTTGGCCATGTGATGCAGAGAGCTAAGTCATTTGAAAAGACCCTGATGCTGCAAAAGATTAAGGGCAGGAGGAGAGAGGGACGACAGAGGATGAGATGGTTGGATGGCATCACCGACTCAGTGGAGATGAGTTTGAGTAAACTCCAGGAGTTAGTGATAGACAGAGAGGCCTGGCGTGCTGTGGTCTATGGGTTCACAAAGAGTCAGACATGACTGAGCAACTGAACTGAACTGAATTCACAGAATTATACTGAATACAATAATCAGTTTCACCAATGCAAAATCATAAAAATCATAAAGATTGTTTACAACAGCATTCTCCGACCTATGTTATATATGGTATTAGTCAATAAGTATTTAAGGAAAAAATAATAGATAATGGTACCAATCATCTTTAAAAAATAGTAATTCCCTCTTGAAGGGTCATATTTACATATCATACTGAAGAAACTGAGAAGTCCTGGAGTTAAGAAATTTAACTTTGTTTTTCAAAGTTTCCTTGATTAATTTGACTGCAGAAATTCTCTTTCCAAAAACATCTCTTAACATGTGTCAGACTAGAACTCTTTGTGGAACACAGTTTGGGAAACTCTGGGATAGAATCTCAACCTCCTATATCACCCAACTCCCTTGCAGGACACTTGGCCCATGGCAAAGAGTCCTTGATATTCAGTCCTGTCCAAAATGTCTGTAAGACATTTAGTGCATGAGACATCTGGTCCAAGCCAAAAACTTCTCGAAATTTGTTTCTGTTCAACATGTCCACAGGCATATTTGTATCTGTGTTAGCCTCTCAGTTGTGTCTGACTCTTTGCAACTCTATGGACTGTAGCCTGCAAGAATCCTAAGCCCATAGAATTCTCTTGGCAAGAATACTGGAATGAGTTGCCATGCTCTTCTCCAGGGGATCTTCCCAACCCAGGGATCAAACCCAGGGTCTTCAGCATTGCACATAGATTCTTTACTACCTGAGCTACCAGGAGTCCATGCCAAATGGTTTTGGACAAGACCAAATATTGAGGACCTTTTGGTGTGGACCGAATGCCTTCATGGATGTTTTAGACAGGACCAAACCTAACCAAGTATTAAGGACATTTTACAAGAACCAAATGTCTTGTGGATACTTTGAACAGGATCAAATGGTCCTGCAAATATCAAAGTCCCTTTGGCATGGACTCCATCCTAGTGCATGTGTGATGTATTCTCTTGGCAAGAATACTGGAATGAGTTGCCATGCTCTTCTCCAGGGGATCTTCCCAACCCAGGGATCAAACCCAGGGTCTTCAGCATTGCACATAGATTCTTTACTACCTGAGCTACCAGGAGTCCATGCCAAATGGTTTTGGACAAGACCAAATATTGAGGACCTTTTGGTGTGGACCGAATGCCTTCATGGATGTTTTAGACAGGACCAAACCTAACCAAGTATTAAGGACCTTTTACAAGAACCAAATGTCTTGTGGATACTTTGAACAGGATCAAATGGTCCTGCAAATATCAAAGTCCCTTTGGCATGGACTCCATCCTAGTGCATGTGTGATGAGCACATGTACCCCCATACACACCAATGTCATAGTTGCTCCTTTGGAAGCATTCATTCTTTGCTTTCAGTTTAACCTTCCAAAACTAGCTTCCTCTATCAAAACATGTTAACTCTATGTACAACTTCAAGATAACCGCTTTCTGCCAAGAAGCAACTTACCCAATTAACTAGTCAGAAATTCTAAGGTAAAAGTAAGGGCTCTGGAATAAAGAATATCTAGATTTAAACCCTAGTTTTTATCATTTACAGCCTGTGTCATCTTGAGCAATTATTTGACCTCCAGGGGATCTTCCCGACCCAGGGATCAAACCTGGGTCTCCCGCATTCCAGGCAGACGCTTTAACCTCTGAGCCACCAGGGAAGCCCTATTTGACCTTGCTACTCTTTAATTTTCTATTATATAAATCGGGCATGATAATGGGCATACAGCATTGGGCTACTCCGGTGCTAAAGTGAGGTTATGGCTGCAGTAACATGTGTCTGACACATGTAAGTGTTCTCAGTTGCTTCTTTTCTCGGGCTTTACAATATTTCCCTTTAGATAAAATTTCCCTTTAGATAAAGCTATTGTATAAACCCTCTGAGGGAAGACTTTGTGAGGCTTGACTACAAGACTGAGACAAACAAATGAATTGGTCAAGCTTTAGTTTCAATTATTGCTGCTACTTTAATGTTGTGATTGTCAGCAAGTCATCTACCCTTTTGGGATCTGAACCTTATTTTTCAACTATCTGGCCCCTCCCAATGTCTCAGGCCACATCTCATATCACTCTACTTTCTTGCTGTCTATGCCAGAATTGGGCTTCCAAGGTGGCACCAGCAGTAAAGAATTCACCTGCCAATGCAGGGGACACAAGAGAAGCATGTTCAATCCCTGGGTTAGGAAGATCCCCTGGAGCAGGAAATGGCAACCCACTCCAGTATTCTTGCCTGGAAAAATTCATGCACAGAGGCGGTGGGCCACAGTTAGTGGGATCACAAAGGGTTGAACATGACTGGATATGCATACACACACACACACACACGGCAGAATTAATGAACCACTCTGCCTGACAATCAGACTGGATTAGTTTCCACACATTCTTTCCCTGTAACAATATTAATCACTCTATCTTGTAACATAATCTGTCTTCTCAGTCTTACTGGAGTGACTGAGTTTCTTTTCCATTCTCACCCGACATGTATCACAGAATAGAACACACTGGTTGTTTTATCAGTAAGTGGTTGATTTAGAGATGCTCACTCAATGCTCCAACCTCATCCCCTGTTGTGCACATACCACATATGTCTCTCATACATACGTCAAGGACAATTCTAGCAGAGGAAGCCCCTATGCTATTGGAGAACAAATTTTTCATAAGCTAACATGAAGAACTCAGGGTCAGATTTCAATTGACTTAAAGAAAATAAGGTAGTATCATATTTGCTACTACACAGTTAATCCTGCCACAAAGATAAGAGAATTGCCATTTTAATGATGCAACTTAGCACCTTAAAGTAACTCACTCATCACACAAGTAGTAAAAGGCAAAGCTGGGATCCAAACTCTAGATGTTATAACTTTTAGTACTCCTTTTGCAGTCTTTATAGTACCATCCTGTCCAATTAAGACACTATTTGAATCAAAAACAAGATACTAAGAAAATAATTCTGAATACAGACATCTCAAGATACACAGGGTACAGGAGTACCAGCCAGATCAGCGCCAAGCAACATCTATAAAGAGGGACCAGAGCTGTGTCTAAACAGCAGTGTCCACCAGCAGGAAGTCTTACCAGGTATAGGAATTGTCTCCCACAGTGCCCTTTGGGCATGACACTTTGGAAGAGTGAGAAAAGCCAAAACCTTGGATCAGTCAGTCCTCCATTTTAATCATCGCCCTGTCACTTTAATGTTGTGTGATGTGGGCTTGTCACCTACCCCTTATGAACCTCAATATTTTATCTATGAAAGTAAAAGCAAAAGTGTTAGTCACTCAGTCATGTCCAACTCTTTGAAACCCCATGCCTGCCAGGCTCCTCTGTCCATAGGATTCTTCAGGCAAGAATACTGGAGTGGGTAGCCATTCCCTTCTCCGGAGGATCTTCCCAACCCAGGGACTGAACCCAAGTATCCTGCATGGCAGGCATATTCTTTACCATCTGAGCCACAAGGAAAGCAGAGACATTTCTACCTATCTGTCAAGGATAGTATGAGGATCCAGCAACTTCACATGTGTTAAGCTGCCAACACAGCTCTGAAGCCCACTGAATATGCCCTTATTTCCCCTTTCCTTTGACATTTGGTTTCTGATAAGAGAGCTGACTTATTAAGGAATACCTACCTTTCCTTTTGGGTGAACATCCTACTGATTTGATGCTATCATAGGGACTGGTTCTGGTTGGTATTATAGTATCCTGCTCTTGGGGAAAGGTGAGAAGTTGATGGAAGAAGGCAGTAAATTCTAATTTCAATTTGGCTTTGAACATGTAGAGATAACATGGAGTTTTGTGCAAAGAGAACACACTGGAATCCCATATGCTCTGATGTGGGCTAAATCGAGGCCATGGCTATCTGAAAAGCCCTCCAAGACTGTGAAACTCAACCCTCTTCATCCTCCCCACAAACATGCTGGTGACTGTTTGGTTCTAGGCAACTATCATTATAGAATCCATCCACTCTGCCCTGAGAGTTCTCCCGAGGTCAACCAAAAACCAAACTTCCTGAAAAGGGTCAATGAAGTGATATTAAGGTTGGGCCCATACATTGATATATGAGATTTGGCAGATACCAAAAAAGGGAAGGATTAGGAGCCTCTTTCATTTGATGCTGTTTCTACTGAAGGGATATCTTTGCCACGTGGTTCTCAGGAGCCACCTGACAGAGGCTTTAAGGGAATCTGACTCCATGTAGCAAATGTCTATTGATTTCATCAGTAATTCTTTAAAAGTTTCAGTTAATGATGAGAAGGGAACAAAATTGTGTTAAACAGTGCCGGGGCAGGGGCGGGGGGGAACCAATTCAAAAGAATTTTTAGCCTTCCTCAAGTGTGGTGAGGATCTGAATGCAAGAGGGCTAATCAATTACATCATTAAGACAGTTTAGTTTCATGTAGTAAACTTTCTAAATGATGTAATTGACAGATGGATGGATAAAGAAGCTGTGGTACATATGTGCAATGGAATATTACTCAGCCATAAAGAGGAATGTGTTTGAGTCAGTTCTAATGAGACAGATGAACCTCAAGCCTGTTATACAGAGTGAAGTAAGCTGGAAAGAGAAAAACAAATATATATTAACACTCATGTATAGAATCTAGAAAGATAGTACTGATGGATCTATTTGCAGGGTAGCAATGGAGATGCAGACATAGAGAACAGACTTGTACATGGGTTAGGGAAGGAGAGGGTGGGAAACACTGAGGAGCATGTAAACATGTACAATATCATATATAAAACAGCCAGCCAGTGGGAAACTGCTGTATGAATCAGGGAGCTCAATCCAGTGCTCTGTGACAACCGAGAAGGGTGGTAGGAGGTGGGAGGCAGAGGGATGCTCAAGGAGGAGGGACATAAGTATACTTTTGGCTGATTCATGTTGATGTATGGCAGAAACCAACACATACTGTAAAGCAATGATCCTTAAATTAAAAACAAATAATTTTTTTAAAATTTGTAATGGAAAAGATTCTGAAAATC
>SJYC01082281.1:0-23036 GCA_006408675.1 Madoqua kirkii | reverse complement strand
GTCGCAAAGAGTCGGACACGACTGAACGACTGATCTGATCTGATCATTTTGTAAAGAATAAAATTTGATTCCCGCATATCTTAACTCCAGAGAATTAAAATACCACATTAAAAAACTAGGTAACAGCAAAAATTCGAAAAAAGTTTTTTTAGATAAAAGGCAGTAATGACATGACAACTTTCTAAACTGAAAAAACATGTCATAAAGAAAAGATGTGTTTGACTATAGAAAATGAAACATTTCTAAACAAAAGAAAAATGTCACCAGCATTTAAAGGTAAGCTATGAAGTGACAAACCATTTGGAGTATTTTGTTTTATTTTTTATTATTTTTTTAATGTTTACTCTTGATTTTTTTAATCCTCTCTCCTCCCTCAAGTGGAGTAGTTTAATCATACCATTAATATACTTATTACATAAATAATCCTTAGAAATTAAAAAAAATAGTAGAGTCTAATAGATAATAGGCAAGGGACAAAAATCAAAATAAGAAAGATAATTCCCCCAAATAAAAAGTTTTTAAAAATATATGTAGATATTTATTTATTTGGCTGCCTCTGGTCTCAGTTGCAGGACCTTCATTGCATCATGTGAGATCTTTTTTTGTTATGCAGGGACTCTCCAGTTGTGTTTGGGAGGGCTTAGCTGCTCAGTGGCCTGTGCAATAGTTCCCTGGCCAGAGATCAAACACAGATTCCTTGCACTGTGAGGCAGATTCTTAACCACTGGACCACTAGGGAAGTCCTCCTCCTCAAAGTAGGGAATCCTACTAGGGATTAACAGTAAATAAATCCTATTAACAGTAAATAAATATTTGGGAAAATATTAAACAATTTGTGGTCATAAGTGGAGATTAAAAGTACTTACTATTTCTACTCATTACATTTGCAGATGAAAGACTATGATAATATCTAACACTGGTGAAAGTACAGCAAACTTGTAGGTAATGGCAATGTAAACTGATATAATACTTTTGGAAAGTATTTTATAATGTTCATTGTTGTTGTTTAGTTGCAAAGTTGTGTCCAACTCTTTTGCAACCCCATGGACTGTAGCCCACTAGTTCCCTCTGTCCATGGGGTTTCCCAGGCAAGAATATAGGAGTAGGTGCCATTTTCCTCTCCAGGGGATCTTTCCGAACCAGGAACTGAATCTGTATCTCCTGAACTGGCAGGCCCATTCTTTACCACTGAGTCACCAGTTGTTCATTAGAAACAACTAATGAACATTAGGAACCATGAGACTGTAACTTAAGCATTTTTAGATAATCTTTTTGTTGGGACATGATTACATATAGTGAAATGCATAAATCTTAAGTGTAGAGAGTGATGAGATTTGATAGATGCAGGTACCCATGAAATTCACACCCCAGTCAAGATGGAGAACATTTTCATCACCTGAGAGAGCCCCTTTGTGTCCTTTCCCCTAAACTCCCACATCCTCTTCTCACCTCCTATCATTTTTCTGCTGTTTTTCACCATATGTGAATTTTGCCTGTTCTAGAATTTCATATCAATGGGATCATGCAGAGTGTAGCTTTTTGTGTGTGTTTGGCATCTTTTTGCTCAGTGTTTGGCATTCATCTATTTTGTTGCATGTATTAGCATTTTATTTCTTTTTTTTTTATCATCAACTAGTATTGCATTGTATGGCTAAACTTTATTTATCCATTTACCTGTTGGTGGGCATTTGGGTTATTTCTGATGTTTGGTTTTTATGGGAGAGTTTCTAAGAGCATTAACTCTCTCTCTCTCTCTCTCTCTTTTTTTTTGTTATTGTGGTAAAACACATGTAACATAAACTTGCCATTGTAGCCATTTCAAAATGTCCAATTCAGTGGCACTAATTAAATATTCTGCAAATATTATCACTATTTCCAAAATTTATTTTTATGACCTTAAATAGAAACTCAGTAACCAATAGCAGTAATTCCCGTTTTCCCCTTCACCTCAGTCCCTGGTAATTCTTGATCTATTTTCTATCCCTATGAATTTGCCTTTTATAGATATTTCATGTAAGTGGTATCACATGTATTATTTTGTATCTGGCTTAGCTTAATTCTTTCAAGGTTCATCCATGTTGTTACTTGTATCAGAACTTTATTCCTTTTCATGGTTGCATGATAATTCAGTGGCACTAATTAAATATTCTGCAAATATTATCACTATTTCCAAAATTTATTTTTATGACCTTAAATAGAAACTCAGTAACCAATAGCAGTAATTCCCGTTTTCCCCTTCACCTCAGTCCCTGGTAATTCTTGATCTATTTTCTATCCCTATGAATTTGCCTTTTATAGATATTTCATGTAAGTGGTATCACATGTATTATTTTGTATCTGGCTTAGCTTAATTCTTTCAAGGTTCATCCATGTTGTTACTTGTATCAGAACTTTATTCCTTTTCATGGTTGCATGAATACAATATTCCATTGTATGTATAAACTATATTTTGTTGATCTATTCTTCTATCGATGGACACTTGGGTCATTCCCACTTTTGGTTATTTTGAATAATGTTATGAACATTGATGAGCACATGTCTCTTTGAACCTTTTTTCAGTTTTGTAGAGTATATATCTATGAGTGTAGGTGCTGGGTCATGCTTCTGTGAACATTTTTGTAATAGTCTTTGAATGTGCATATGTTTTCATTAGCGTGGGTAGACATGTAGAGGTTGTATGGCATGTGTATACTTAATTCTGTGAAACAATGTCAAACTACGCTTAAAAAGTTCATTTTATATTCTCGCCAACAACTTTTAAAGTACCCATTGCTCCACATCCTTATTAACACTTAATATTGTTTGTCTTTTCTCCCCCCACATATGACAAATATTTAATATGATTTTTAATATCTCAGTACACCCTTGCACAATAGATATTATTATTCATTTTAAAAAATTTGAGATGTAATTGACATATGACATATGATATGTTTCAGGTTTACAACATAATGGTTTGATATAATATAGATTGCAAAAAGACTATGACCAGAAGTCTAGTTGTCGTTTATCACCACGTTATAATTTTTTTCTTGGGATGGGAACTTTTAAGATTTTTCTCAGCAGCTTTCAAATATACATATAGCATTATTAACTATAGTCACTGTGCTATATGTTACACATCCAGACTTGCTTTATAACTGGAAGCTTGTACTTTTTTACCACTTTCACCTATTTTGCCCTCTTCCCACATCATGCCCCACGCCCAGAAAATGGCTCTATGAGCTCTGTTTGTTTTCTTTTGTTTGTTTCATTTTCATATTTCACATGTAAGGAAGATCTTGTTGTTTTAACTGTAGTCATTTTGATGCCATCATTTCATGGTAGTTTTAACTTAGAATTCCCTCATGAGTTGTGGTATTTAACACTTTTTCACATATTTATTGGCTATTCTTCCTTTATGAAGTGACTGTTCAAATATTGTGCCCATTTAAAAGAATCAGAGTATTTTGCTATTATTACTGATACAGTACTTCCTGTGATAAAGAACCTACGAAGAGACCCACATTTATACAGTCATTTGATTTCTGACCCAGATGTCAAAGCAATTCAATGGGAAAATGAAAATCTTTTCAACAAATTGATCTGAAGTAACAGAATTTCAACCCAGCTCATTTGAGATGAATCACAGACCTAAATGTAGAAAACTATAAAACTCCTAGAAGAAACAAGAGGATATCTTCATGACACTGGGGAAAGCAAAGATTTCTTGAAGAAGATTGACTTGTAATGGGCTGGTCCATGGGACCCCACGACCGCAAACAGATAGGACTTGTGGACTTGTGCTAGGTTCTTGTCATGTGGAACCCCAGGCCCCTTGTCCATACCCCTTAGCATCCCAGAAAAGGGCTTGCTGAAATATCTGATCTTACTGAATTCCCCAAAGATATTTGTATACGTGTGTATTTACTGATATGTGTATTTACTGATGGAGAAGGCAATGACACCCCACTCCAGTACTCTTGCCTGGAAAATCCCTTGGACGGAGGAGCCTGGTGGGCTGCAGTCCATGGGGTCGCAAAGAGTCGGACATGACTTCCAAAGATATTTGTATACGTGTGTATTTACTGATATGTGTATTTACTGATGGAGAAGGCAATGACACCCCACTCCAGTACTCTTGCCTGGAAAATCCCATGGACGGAGGAGCCTGGTGGGCTGCAGTCCATGGGGTCGCAAAGAGTCGGACATGACTGAGCGACTTCAACTTCACTTTCCACTTTCATGCACTGGAGAAGGAAATGGCAACCCACTTCAGTGTTCTTGCCTGGAGAATCCCAGGGACGGGGGAGCCTGGTGGGCTGCCGTCTATGGGGTCTCACAGAGTCAGACACGACTGAAGCGACTTAGCAGTAGCAGCAGCAGTATTTACTGAATATGGTAAAGAAAGACATGAGTCACCTTCTTGGGCTTTTTCCCCTTCATTAATGTGGTCTCCACATATACACCATGGTATCTTCATGTGGTTAGGAAAGAGGAGGCTTGTGGAGGGGAGTGGGGACAGCTCCTGAGCTGGCAGCTAGATGGCAAGCAACATTGGCCTAGAAACCTAGAGATGGGGCCAATGTGGAGTGGGGACGAGCTTGGATTTTGGAATCTGAGTTCAAATCCCTAGACATATGTGGTTTGAGCTGTGTGTCCTTGGAGCATTCACTGGAACTCTCTAGCGTCCTGGTTTCCTTGTAGGAGGTGAACCCATTAGCTGACTATCTGGTCCAGGGCAGTTCTGGTAATCAAGGGCGGATGTGACAGCAGAGGCAGCCCTGCCCTCGAGCAGACCACACAAACGCAACACCTCAAATTCAGCTTTCACACACAAGCTCCAGGTCCTAATTTTCCTGCTTCACCACTGGCCCCTCAGCCTTCAAATACTATAAAACTTTTGCCTCTTGTCTCCTCTGTCTCTTGTATCTGATTAGTTACAAAGTCCCATCAATTTTTTCCTTCAAAACGCTGTTTAGCAAGAAGTCCTTCTGTAGCTGATACTGCTGTTGCCCAACTGATCCCCCTGACTTCTCGTCTGTCCTTCCTGGCAGAATCTCAGTTTGGTTCAAAGTCCAGCCAAAGGCTTCCTTCTGTATAGCCCTTCACAGTTGCGAGTACCTGCTGGGACATACTGATGAGACAAGCTGAAGGTCTCTGGGAAATATTTGCTTAAAAAAATATCTATATATCTATATATCTATATATATATAAGTACTTCCCTTTCCTGCTTCACTCTTCTAATTTTTCCATCTGGGGTGGGGCCCTAGGACCTGGAGGGGCTACAGTAATCATCTTGAGATTATGAGGCAACCAGTCTAAAGAAGGCATTCGTTATCACTCACCCAGACTATTGCACAAGCTGTTGATGGGCTCTCCCGACCTCTGCTCTGCAAATGGAAGCCTCATGAGTTTCAGAACTGAGGATTCCAGCTAGAGTTCATCCCTAGAATAGAATATGAGGCAACCAATGGAAATGATGAAGGAAATCTAAATTTATTGGCTGGGATGATGTTCATGATATCTTGTTAAAATTAAAAAGCTGTTCCAAAACATTTTTTATGATATATAACTTCATATAACCATATATAAACATTTATATAAACATATATTTATAAATATATTCATTTAAAGGTATAAATGGATATTTCTGTAAATTTTTATAATTAATTTCCAATGTATTGAGATATAAGACATGCAGCATTATATAATTTTAAGGTGTACAACATAATGATTTGACTTACATTCATCATGAAATGATGATCACAGTGGATTTAGTGAACATCCATCATCTCATAGAAATCAACATTAAACAGACAAAAAGTTTTCCTTATAATGAGAGCTCTTAGGATTTACTTTCTTTACAATTTTCATTTATAATGTACAGCAGTGTTCATTATCTTTATCATATTATACATTACATCCCTAGTATTTACTTATCTTATAACTGGAAGTTTGTACCTTCTGACCACCACCTTCATCCAATCCTACCCCTTACCCTTCCACCCCAGTCTCTGGTAACCATTAATCCAATCTCTTTTATCTAAGAGTTTATTTTTAAAGTATAATTGACTCACAACACTATGTAATTTCCTGGTACACAACATAGAGAATCAATATTTTTATAAATTTAAAAATGATGACCACTATGAGTCTAGTTGTCATCTGTCAATATTCCTGTAAATCTGTTTGGTGAACTTATAAGTGGTTTCATTTACTGTTTCTTACTTATCTAATTAAAATTTGCTTAAATTCCTTGCTCCTTAGTGTGGCATTCAGTGACTTCCACAATGGGCAAGAATAAAGGTGATGTGTTTATGTGTGAATTTATGAGAAGATGAAAGTATATGGTTGTGAATTAATGTGTGAGTATGTGTGTATGGGCAGCTGGGAGTGTGAGTGGCTATGAGTGTGTGTGAATTTGTCAGTGCTTTGGAGAGTGTATGTCCCTGAGTTTTGTAACTGTGTGTAAGTGTGTGACATGAGTTAGTGTGAGTGTGTCTGCTACCCTGGGATTTGGGTAATAAACCAGAAAGGATTCAAGGGGCTAGACAAACTATGGAATGCTCAGTTTAATTTGAATTTCAGGTAAACAACAAATACTTTTCAGTGTAAGTATATCCCATGCAATATTTGGGACGTACGGATACTAAGAAATTATTTTTATCTAAATATTCAATTTTTCTTACAGATGAAGGCCAATAGCCTTTATGACACAGATGACTATTCAGAGACCCAGAAGTTGGACCAGTCTCTTGTGACCCCATGGACTGTAGCCCACCAGGCTCCTCTGTCCATGGGATTTTCCAGTCAAGAAAACTGGAGTGGGTTGCCATTTCCTTCTCCAGGGAATCTTCCCAACCCAGGGATCGAACCCAGGTCTCCTGCATTGCGGGCAGATGCTTTACCAACTAAGCCACCAGGGAAGCTCAAATTCAACTGGGTAGCCTGTATTTTTCTTACAGATGAGGGCCAATGGCCTTTACGACACAGATGACTATTCAGAGGCCCGGAAGTTGGGACCAGACCCTGGCTGGGGCTCCCTTCCTTTCCACTGGTTGTCTCTCCCCATCAGCCAGGTCACAGCCAGGCTGGGCTGAACCCAGCTCTGAGGGAAAGGCCCAGCCTCCTTGATGATGGTGAGGAGGCTGGTGTGGGTCTAGGGGACCCAGGGTGCCATGGAGCTCATGATCAGGGTCCATGAAGCTGGAGAATGCAGGGCTGGGAGGAGGAGCTGTCAGGATCTGCTCTGAGGGCACCTTTTTCTACATCTGGATCAGGTAGTGCCACACTGGCTTAAATGGCTGGAAGGAGACCTGGGATATGAGGAGAAGGATGACGTAGCGACACCAGCCCAGACCTCTGGGGTGGGAGGAAGAGATGAGGCAGGGGGCACGGACGCTCACCTGGCCAAGGGCCCCACTCGAGCCCTCGGTAGAAGGGACTTCTCCTCCCGTCACCACCTCAGGGCAGGTGGGCATCACGGTGGCCAATGCTCTCCATCAACACCCGGCTCTGCTCAGAAAGTTCTAGTACAGGACGGGGGGGTGGCGAGGGGTGTGTGGAAGCTCTGAGGTACACTCTTCCCCCTACAGCACCGGTGTTTGTGGTAAACCCAGTGACATGGGAGGTGGCCAGAAAGAGGAAGAGGACCCTGCCTGGTCAGACTGCCAGGTTCCCAGCCTCTATAAAACAGGCTGTGGAGGGAGCCTGGGCAGCTGCCTCAACATGACCTCCCAGGCTGTCCTGCTCATCGCCTCGGTGCTCCTGGTCGCCCCAGGTGAGGACATTCCCTTTGGGGTAGATCCTGGTGGCTCCTCCTCCCAGCCCTGCTTTCTCAGATTTGATGGACCCAAGCATGAGCTCCAAGGGCATCCGACATGGGTCAGAGCAGCCCCAGGGCAGAGCCGGGCAGGAGGCCCCCGGGTCCCCTCACAAGGCCGCCTCCCCGTCCTGGGTGCCAGCTGCCTCCTGGGCTCTCCCCAGCCAGAAGCAGTGACTTCTCCTCTCCCTCTGTCTGTGGAGGGCTGCTGATGCTGTTTCTTCCCCAGGGCTGGCCTTTTCCGGTCTGACTCCTGAACGCCATGACCACGCGATGGCCCGTCTGTGTGATGGAGATGAGTTGTGCCAGGGCCTGGCCCCAGAGGATCCCCAGGTACATGGATGGCTTCCTGCTGCCCCTTCACCGTCCCTCTCCTTCTTCTCCTCCCTGGGCAGCGCCAGGGGCGAAGGTCTGGAGACCAAACTGGTCAGGGGGTGGGGAGGCAGGGCTGGGAGCTGAAGATGCTGGTTTTGTTCACACTGGTGGCTGACTGTGGGGTGGGGGCTACGCTGGTGGCTGGGCCCTCCCCAAGAACCTCCTCCTTGTCTGATGGCAGAACAGCAGAGGGGCAGATGCTGGGTTGGGGAGGGTACCGTGGGTGTGGGGGCAGGTCATGGGGTCTCTCAGCCCCTCTAAGACAGGCAGAGAGGTGGGCAGGGGCCAGCCAGTCTGGCTCAGGTCCTCATTTGGACAGACAGATCATGGGTCATCCTACTGGCTTGAAAGCTCCCAGGGGACCCTTCCTGGTGCCTTTATGAAGTTGGGATATCAGAGACCAGGCTTCCTTTCCTGATAGGGTGAGCTGCTGCTCCGAGGAGAGGAGCTGGGCCTACTCTGTGGTCCTTGTCGGAAGATAATAAAACGTCTGGAGGACATGGTGGGAGATCAGCCCGATAAGGTGAGACGGGAGGCTTGTGAGACTTGGCGGGTGGAGAGGTGCTGGAGTGGGGAGGGCTGGGAAACCCTACCTAGGCTTTTTAAATGGGCTAGAAAGTGGGCTACTTAGCTCTGAGTGAATACTTAACAAGTGGATGCATCATCACCAGAACCATAGTTTCACTTTCCCTCCCTCCCTCTCCTTGGCTTCCCCAACCTGCTCAGGATCACTACCTTCACCCTGGGGTACTCAGATTTATCCCTTTCCATGGGAGATGTCAGAAGATTTTTCAAAAGCAATGGACCAAGGCTTCAAGCTTGGATCCCCTCCTAACCCGCCCCCCAGCAGATGGATTCTGGCCCTGGACCCAGAATCTATATAGACAGAGCCTTTAAAGTGGGTCTGGTCACCATTCTCCACTCAGAAGACAGGGCCCGGGTATATAGAGACTAAGACTCAGCAGGGTCAATTGTCCTTTCCAGAGCCCCTGCTGGCAGGCTTGGAATGGGGAGGGGGGCTGAGCCCTGTTTCTCCAGTCCCTGCTTCCACTACCACCTGGCACCAACTCCCGGGACCCAGCACTCCCACTGCCAGACCCACTGAGAGCCCAAGGCTGCCGGGGCCTGCAGAGAGACAGTGCCCGGCAGGGCTCACCTGAGGCCCGTTTCCCACCATGGCGCTGCCGCTGCAGGGCACCATCATCGACGCGGCCTCCAAGGTGTGCAGCAAGATGAAGCTGCTGAAACGTCCGTGTGAGTCAATCATGAAGAAATTTCTCCAGGTCATTGCTGAGGACATCAAAGCTGGAAAAAAGCCTCAGGCTATCTGTGTGGACATCAGGGTCTGCAAAAGCAAGGCAGGTATGTGTGTGGGCAGCAGCGGGGGCTCATCCCCGACATCCTCCCTTGAAAGGGAAACTCCTAACAGCTGGAGGCAGCCTCCCCCTGCCGCTCCCCACACTCCCACAAACAATCCTGGAGTAAAATCAGGTCTCCGTTTCTCCTCAGCTGTGTGACCTTGGGCAAGTAACCCAACCTCTTTGAGCCTCAGTTTCCTTACCTGTGAAAGGGCAATCATGATGTCTATTTCTGAGGTTGAAATGAGGGTTGAATGAGACCATCACATAAGATGAGGGTTGACACCAAGGAAAGGGCCTGAGACTGAGGTACTGGAGAAATCAGAGTCTGATCAACCTGTCTCTTCTCTCCACAGTAGGTTTCATTTGATTCCCTGGATCCTCTGACCCCACCCTGGGGAAAAAGCACAGATACTCCAGCATCCTTGGCCGGCTCCTTCCTTCCTGAATCCAGGAGTCTTCCTCCAGTTTCTCTCACCAAATCCTTCCACTGTCTTTCCTCTCAGAATAAAATATCATGAAAGACTTTTGCTTCAGCTTCGTTTCCTTTGTTGGGTTTCAGAAGAGGGGCACGCTCATTTGACTCATAAGTTCAATCAATAAACATGTATGTCCACATGTGGTTCTAGATGCTAGGGATTTAGTGGTGAACAAGACAGCTTAGCAGCTCTCACACATATGGTCATGAAATAATTATTGTACTGCTTGTCACTCCAAGAACCTGGGGTACATCACAAATATACCCCCAGGAGCTCTCAGACCAGCTGAGGAGACCATTCAGGTTAGAGTTTTGTTGTTGTTGTTCAGTTGCTCAGACTTGTACAACTTTTTGGTACCGTGTGGACTGTAGCCCACTAGGCTCCTCTATCCATGGGATTCTCCAGGCAAGAGTACTGGAGTGGCTTGTCATTCCCTCCTTCAGGGGATCTTCTCGACCCAGGGATGGAACCAGAATTATCTGTGTTTCCCGCATTGCAGGCGGATTCTTTACCATATATATATGAATAGATAAAGACGTGGGCTATTATAAATAGTGGTATTGAACATTGGGGTGCATGTTATATTTTCAAATTATAGTTTTTGTCTTATCTCTGGGTATATACTCAGGAGCAGGGCTGCTGGATTATATGGTTGCTCTATTTTTAGTTTTGTTTTTTAAATTTTATTATTAATTTTTTTTTTACTTTACAATATTGTTTTGATTTTGCCACACAATATGAATCCTCCATGGGCGTATGCGTGTTTTTTTAGTTTTTTAAGTAACCTCCTTACTGTTCAGCATAGTGGCTGTACCAATTTACGTTCCCACAGACAGTGTAGGAGGGTTCCTTTTTCTCTATTCCCTCTCTAGGATTTATTACTTGTAGACTTTTTGATGATGGCCATTCTGACCAGAGTGAGGTCAGATGGCCATCATCAAAACTACTTGAATATAGTTTTGATTTGCATTTATCTAATAATTAGGGAAGAAAGCTGAGCACTGAAGAATTGATGCTTTTGAACTGTGGTGTTGGAGAAGATTCTTGAAAGTCCCTTGGGCTGCAAAGAGATCCAACCAGTCCATTCTAAAGGAATGATCTAGGGAGATCTAAAATGATCTAGGAATGATCTAAAGGAGATCAGTCCTGGGTGTTCATTGGAAGGACTGATGCTAAAGGTGAAACTCCAATACTTTGGCCATCTCATGCAAAGAGTTGACTCACTGGAAAAGACTCTGATGCTGGGAGGGATTGGGGGCAGGAGGAGAAGGGGATGACAGAGGATGAGAAGGCTGGATGGCAACACCGACTTGATGGACATGAGTCTGAGTGAACTCCGGGAGTTGGTGGTGGACAGGGAGGCCTGGTGTGCTGCGATTCACGGACATGACTGAGCGACTGAACTGCACTGAGTAATTAGTGATGTTGAGCATCTTTTCATGTTTCTGTTGCCCATCTGTCTGTCTTCTTTGGAGAAATGTCTACTTAGGTCTTCTGCTCATTTTTGGTTGTTTAAAAAATTTTTTTTATTGAGCTGTGTAAACTGTTTTTATGTCTTGGAAATTAAGCCCTTGCTGTCAGTATGATTTACAAATATTTTCTCCCATTCCATAGGGTCATCTTTGCATTTTATGGTTTCTCTTGCTGTGCAATTTAAAGTTTAATAGGTCCATTTGTTTATTTTTGCTTTTGTTTCCATTACCCTAAGAGATGGATCCAAAACACTACTGCTGCAAGTTTTGTCAGAGTGTTTGGCCTACATTTTCCTCTAGGAGTCTTATAGTATTTGATTGTGCATTTAGGTTTTGAATCCATTTAAGCTTATATATGACAAAATGAAAATGTTTGTTCTTTTACATGTAGCGTCCAGTTTTCCTGGCACCACTTGTTAAAGAGATTGTCTTTTCTTCCTTGTGTATTGTTGCATACTTTGTTGTAGATTACTTGGCCATAAGTGTGTGGGTTCTCTATTCTTGATGCAGTCAATTTCCACATAATCTTTATTTATTTGTTTTTCCTAAAGTCTACGGTTTATTCAGATTCCTTATTTATTTACTTTTGGCTGCACTGGGTCTTCATTGTGGTGTCTGGGGTTTCTCTATTCATAGCACGCAGGCTCTGTTGCCTCTTGGTATGTGGGATCCAAGTTTCCTGAACAGGGAGTGAACTTAAACCTGACAGTGAAAGGGCTGAGTTCTAACAACTGGACCACCAAGGCATTCCCTATTCTTTCCTATTTCTTTATGTCTTGTAATTTTTTGTTGGAAACTGGTTATCTTAGATAATATATTATAGCAAATATGGCTACTGGTCACACTCCGCTCCCCAGGTACGTTGTTGCCTTTTAGAGATGAATTGCTTGTTTTCATGTTTAGTAACTGACTGGGTAATTTTAGTGAGGTCCCTCCACCCCTCATAGTGTGATGCCTCAGATGTTGCACCTCAAGGGGTACAGCCTTGAGCATGACCACAACTATCCTGTGATGACAGAGGTTTGGGAAGGGTTCTCTTTGTCTCAAAACACCACGTTGTGAATCTCCAAAATTTCTGGCTGACTGCTCTATTGTTTTTAACAATGTCCCAGGGGATAAACTGCTTTATTAAGTCCAATCAAACCTAAGTCCTTTATGGGTCACTGTTAGAGACTTTTTTCTGACCCAGGGAGGCCTCTTCACAGGTTTTTCTTTCTTTGCTTTCTCTCCAGCAAGTTAGTCAGCTTACAGTTTAGCCTTATGTCTCCAAGGAAGCTATCAGTCTCCTTCCAAATGTCTTTCACCACAACTTTCACTGTGGAATACTGTTCCCAGAACAAATCTAAGGACTGCTGCAATAGTGAGTAGGTAATCTTTAGACTTTCCCTGTGAGTTGAGTAAACACTTGAAATTCCACTCCTCCCTTCATCCAGGTGGCCTAACTTTGTCAAGTGAACTTGAAAAGGAGCAAGACGTTATGGTCCTTGCCCCACCCAGACCATGTCCTCTGCCTGCCTTGTGTCTGTGGGAAACTTTAGTCAAAGAATAAGTTTAATCAGAGGAATGAGAAATGCTGAAACAAAGGAAAATAGTCAAAGGAGACTAAATAATAATGCAATCATTAAGCATAGTCAAGGACTTTTAGTTTCTTCTTAAGGGCTATAGATAATTGGGGGCTTCTCTAGTAGCTCAGATGGTAAGGAATCACCTGCAATGCAAGAGACCACGGTTTGATTCCTGGGTCAGGAAGATCCCCTGCAGAAGGGATAGGCTACCAACTCCAGTATTCTTGGGCTTCCCTGGTGGTTCAGACAGTAAAGAATCCGCCTACAATGCAGGAGACCTGGGTTCCACTCCTGGGTCAGGAATATCCCCTGAAGAAGAGAATGGCAACCCCACTACAGTATTCTTGCCTGGAGAATCCCATGGGCAGAGGAGCCTGGTGGGCTACAGTCCATGGGGTGGCAAAAAGTAGGACACAGCCAAGTGACTAACCTCAGCACAGCACAGCACAGAGTTGATATTCTGAGCCATATCCTGTGAGCTGTCTTATAAATACCGAAATACCAGGTGGAGAAGTTAACATGATGAACAAACTGTACCCAAGACATGAGCTGCCACAATTCTGAGAATTGACCTCAAAGAAATGGAAACAAATGAACCCTGGAACTGAAGATTAACTGTACCTAAAACAATCAAGATGATGTTGGGCAGACCCCTGGTGACCAGTTTAAAGATGACTGTTAGAGTTAACTGTGCTGTTTCTGCATGCAGACCCACCCCGCCCACCCCTGTCTATGAAAGCTCTCACCTCTTGCTTATTGGGGTCGGGTGGAGTTGGCCCTTGGACAGATGTCCACCACCCTCGCCTCCTCCCCCAACCCCACCCTAGCTGCCAGCATCTGAAATAAAGCAAACTTCCTTTCGACCAACCTGGCCTGTTTATTGGCTTTTGAGTAGCTAGCAGCCAGACCCACCATACCCTTTCAGTAAGAAACTAAGGCTTTCTGTGTTCACCTGGCAGATGATTAGGGCTAGCAAATTTTATAGGCTTCCTTTCTTTTTTTTGGTTAAAAATCTTGGACAGGACTTCCCTGGTGGTGCAGTAGATAAGAATCTGCCTGCCAGTGGAGGGAATGTGGGTTCAGTCTCTAGTCAGGGAAGATTCCACATTGCTGCTACTGCTGCTAAGTCACTTCAGTCATGTCCGACTCTGTGTGACCCCATAGACGGCAGCCCACCAGGCTCAGTTGTCCCTGGGATTCTCCAGGCAAGAACATTGAAGTGGGTTGCCATTTCCTTCTCCAATGCATGAAAGTGAAAAGTGAAAGTGAAGTCACTCAGTCATGCCCGACTCTTGGCAATCCCATGGACTGCAGCCTACCAGGCTCCTCCGTCCATCAGAATTTTCCAGGCAAGAATACTGGAGTGGGGTGCCATTGCCTTCTCCATTCCACATTCCATGAGGCCAACTAAGCCTATGAGCCACAACTACTGAGCTTGAATGCTGCAACTACTGAAACCCGCAAGCCTAGAGCCTGTGCTCAACAACAGGAAAGGCACTACAGTGAGAAACCATGCACTTTAATGAAGAGCAGCCCCTGCTTGCCACAACTAGAGAAAACCTGCAGGCAGCAACAAAGACCCAGTGCAGCCAAAAATAAAATAAAATAAAAAAGAATCTTGGCCAGTTCACACTTGGTCTTTGAATCCCTCATGCGGAAGGGAAATGGGGAATTCTTTCTTCCTTAGCATGAGCTGGTGTATTAGCCAGATACATTGATGGCAAGCAACAGAAACTGACTCAGGCTAAATTAAGAAAAGGGAAGTGATTGGGTGGCCATGGATACCTTAGGCTGGAAGGGAAGACCTAGAACAGAACTTGGACAGGAGCTGGGCAGCTCAAAGGGTCCTCTGAAGCAGGGAAAGCACTTCAGTCTCACCCAGGTGCAGTCATTGGGGTGAATGAATTTCCACAATGAGCTTCCCCTGTCTTTGTGTCTCCTGCTTCAAAGCCAAATTCCTAGGAAAGAGAATTCAACCAGCCAAGCTTAGACCAGATACTTGACTTTGATTGTTCTAAGGTGATGAAAAGGAAGTCAGGCTCTAGGAGATCTGGGTGACTGTTTTGGCTTATGAAGTGGAGGATAGATTGCTAGATGAGTTACTGCCCACCGAGACAGTATGCAGTAGCTGCTGGATAATTCCCCAAAGGAAATTAGAGTGATTATTAGGAAGGAAGAGTAGATGCTGTGTGGCCAAAGCGGCAAATGTCCAGTCCAGCTTGTAATGATGGTGAGTGTTGTCTCTGTGTGTGTGTGTGTGGTTGTTTCAGTCGTGTCTGACTCTTTGTGACCCCACGGACTGTAGCCTGCCAAGTCTTCTGTCCATGGGATTCTCCCGGCAAAGATACTGGAGTGAGTTGCCAAGACCTCCTCCAGGGGATCTTCCCAACCCAGGGATCAAACCTGCCTCACTTTATGTCTCCTGCATTGGCAGGCAGGTTCTTTACCACTAATGCCACCTGGGAAGCCAGTATCGCCTCTGAGGCACTTCCCAATAGGAAGATATTTCTCTGACGGGAATCAGGAACTGTGGATTCCTGGTATTAGAGGCTTGCCTGTCTCTAAGTAAGATGTGCTTTCCCATATATTCAGGTTGAGAATCTTGGAGTTTACTCAACAGGCTTTAAGAGCCTGTGGGCACAGGCCAGGGCCCCAGACAGGTCTTGGTTTCATTCAGATGATGTTGATCTTGGGCCTCTTTGCCTCTTCGGTTTCCTTATCTGACATAGAACCAACAATACTTGCAAGACTCCTACGTTGCTCTGCTTAGATATCTCATGTGTATGCCTAGCATGGTGTAAGCTGTGCTAAGAGGTTACTTGGAAGATGGGGCATTACCTCCCACCCAGAAGGTGCTGGGAGTAAAGAATTTTAGGCAGAGGATGAGGTGGTGAGAATCGCAGTTGTCCATGGTGAATGAGACACTTTCCTGCAGGCTGTATCACAGAGAGAAGCTGGAGTCATCACCTTGTCTTGTTGCAGATTCAGCCCTTGTTCCAGCAGTTGCCAGAAACCCAGAGCCTGGAGATGGGTTCCTGTCCTGAGTCACAAGACTCATCTCACATGCCTGCCTTATGTTTCTCTCCTAGATGCCACCATCCCTCCCTAATGTCCTCCAGAGGACCAGAGAATCACTGTATCTTCAGAATGGATGCTGGATGCCCCTCTCCTACCACCCAGTTCATTCCCACCCAAGGAGATGTTTTTAGGGAGTGGGGATGATGCTCAGGAGAGCACTTATAGCACTGCAGGCTGCATGCTCACAGGCAGAGACTTAGAGTTGGAGGGGTATGGATCCCAGGCCAATAGAACCCTGGAGCCTCTGTGCCTGGAGCTAGGGGAGGGTACCGGGGAGGAGAGTGGACTGGTCCAGAGATTTAAGACTCAGTCAGCTACTTTAAAGGTGGACCGGAAGCAGCCCAATGTAGTGTTGAGGGCTTATATACCAAATATTTGGGGATGGATGAAGACTGATTTTACAGTCAAGACATTTAATAAAGACCAACATGGTGAAGACCATCACTTCATGGGAAATAGGTAGGAAACAATGGAAACAGTGAGAGACTTAATTTTGAGGGGCTCCAAAATCACTGCAGACAGTGACTGCAGCCATGGAATTAAGATACCTGCTCCTTGGAAGAAAAGCTGTGACCAACCTAGACAGCAAGCAGAGACATTACTTTGCCTACAAGGGCTTCCCTGGTGGCTTAGAGGGTAAAGCATCTGCCTGCAATGTGGGAGACCAAGGTTCAATGCCTGGGTGTGGAAGATTCCCTGGAGAAGGAAATGGCAACCCACTCTAGTACTCTTGCCTGGAAAATCCTATGGACAGAGGAGCCTGGTAGGCTACAGTCCATGGGGTTGCAAAAAGTTGGACACGACTGAGTGACACATTTGTTTGTACTTTGCCAACAAAGGTCCGTCTAGTCAAAGCTATGGTTTTTCCAGTAGTCATGTATGGATGTGAGAGTTGGACTGTAAAGAAAGCTGAACACTGAAGAATTGATGCTTTTGAACGGTGGTGCTGGAGAAGACTCTTGGGAGTCCCTTGAACTGCAAGGAGATCAAACCAGTCAATCCTAAAGGAAATCAGTCCTGAATATTCACTGGAAGGACTGATATTGAAGCTGAAGCTCCAATACTTTGGCCACCTGATGCGAAGAACTGACTCACTGGAAAAGACCCTGATGCTGGGGAAGATTGAAGGCGAGAGGAGAAGGGAACGACAGAGAATGAGCTGGTTGGATGGCATCACTGATTCAGTAGACATGAGTTTGAGCAAGCTTTGGGAGTTGGTTATGGACAGGGAAGCCTGGCATGCTGCAGTCCATGGGATCTGCAGCAAAGAGTTGGACACGACTGAGCGGTTGAACTGAACTAAGCATGGTAAAATTTTCACCTTAAGTTGCATTGAGAAAGTGAATGATGATCATTTATATTTACTGATATAAAATATTAATATAGTAATATATGAATATATTATGATAACAGGAATAATTAAGAAAAGTACTGTGGCTCAATGACACCTTTAAATACATTCATATTTTATCCACAAGCTTCCCTAGTAGCTCAGTTGGTAAAGAATCCGCCTGCATGCAGGAGACCGCAGTTCCATTCCTGGGTTGGGAAGATCCCCTGGAGAAGGGATAGGCTACCCACTCCAGTATTGTTGGGCTTCCCTTGTGGCTCAGCTGGTAAAGAATCCACCCGCAATGCGGAAGACCAGGGTTCAATCCCTGGGTTGGGAAGATCCTCCTAGAGAAGCGAAAAGCTACCCACTCCAATATTCTGGCCTGGAGAATTCCGTTGATTGTATAGCCCATGGGGTCGCAAAGAGTCTGACATGACTGAACCACTTTCACTTTTATTTTATTCACAACAGCACGTACATATCTTTGAAAAATGTTTTATGTGTGTGTTGACTTTACTGGTCTATTCCTGGCTGTCCACCTTTTGGAAGAAAGCTCTCCATGGTTGGCTACCCTCAGTGACCTTGCGACCTGGGACACCCATATGGGTGGAGCATGGTCTGTGGCTCAGGCTTACAGCGACGTACTGGGCCAGTTAGAGCCCTTAACACACCTGGAGGTGAGAGGCTGTTTAAAGTCTTGGGGCTGGGCAGCAATACCCACTGCAAGCTGAAACTCTCGGGGATCAGGAACCATAATGAAGCAGTGCATGAAAATGAAATAACAACAATAATATTTGTGGTAAGAAAAATGAAAGCTAAGCTTTGTTGAGCTTTTTCTTTGTGCCCTACTGAGTTCTAAGAACTTTATAGTATAATCTCACGCAGTCCTCATAAATACCCCAAATCCCTACGAAGTTTCCAGATAAGGAGAATAAAGCACAGAGAGGGTACGTAACTTGGTCAAGGCCCACAACTAGGAGGTGGCACATCTGGGGTTGGAGCCCAGGCTTCCTCTTGCCACTCCAGGAAGCAGGACTGGCAGCCCTCGGGCAGTGAAGGGGGACAGCGACTCTGTGTAGCCACCTTGACTTCCTGAGTCTAAATGTCCTGATTTGTGGTTTCCCTTGCCACAGGATTCCCCGGCAGCGCTCTACTCTCCTCCGACTCTTTATGGCCAGGTCGACTGGGTCTCTGTTCCTTGCTTCAGATGGAAACTCTAAGAGGAGACAGTTAAGGTGCACACAAAGGTTCATGTCCTTTTGTGTCTCTTGGGACCCCAGAGTACGAAGGGGCAGGTCCCTGAGACCTTCAGTAAGTCCAGTCCATTTTGCCCCCGACCTCCAGCCCCACCTAGGGATGATGATCTGAGGCTGGGGGGCTGGAGCTGTCCCCACTTAGGGGAACAGCTGCCCTGTGGCCTGGGCAGGGTTTGGATGGACCTGCTTAAATTTTCATCCCAAACTTCCTTAGATGTGGGCCTTTTCTCCCCTTTTTTAAAGTTGTGGTTCGGGTGAGGATATTAACCCTGAAGTTGCTTTCTGTCTCCAACTGACTTGGGTGACCTGCCCTGATGACTTTATTACCAAAATGCAGCAAGAATCCACTCAAAAGTGATGGTACAAGTGCTGCCACCTACTGGAGGAAAATTAACAGTGTCCAAAAGAAGAGATCACTTTGTCAACAAAGGTCTGTACAGTCAAAGCTATGGTTTTTCTAGTAGTCATGTATGGATGTAAGAGTTGGACCATAAAGAAGGTTAATTGCTGAAGAACTGATGCTTTTGAACTGTGGTGCTGGAAAAGACTCTTGAGAGTCCCTTTGACAGCAAGGAGATCAAACCAGTCAGTCCTAAAGGAAATCAACCCTGAATATTCATTGGAAGGAATGATGCTGAAGCTGAAGCTCTAATACTTTGGCCACTTGATGCGAAGAGCTGACTCATTGGAAAAGACCTGATACTGGGAAAGACTGAGAGCAGGAGGAGAAGGGGGTGGCAGAGAATGAGATGGTTAAATAGCATCACAGATTCAATAGACATGAATCTGAGCAAACTCCAGGAGACGGTGGAGGATAGAGGAGCCTGTCATGCTGCAGCCCATGGGATTGCAAAGAGTCAGACATGACTTAGCGACTGAACAACAACATTGTTTTATATACATGGATGATTGGATATAGAAATAAAAATAGATATAGGTGTATATGTATGTGTGTGTGCATACAGATGTATATTCCCTAGCTTTGTCCTTTGTAAGGGACTGGAAATAATGATGGTAGCTATGAGTATACTAGTCTCTGGATCTTGGTTTCTAAGTACCATTTCCCAGTGAAAAAAAATTAGGGCTCCTTGGAGAAATGGCTGATCCTAGGCCTGGAGCAGTGAAAATATAAATGAATACAGAAGACTTTGCAGTGCTAGAAAAAGTGTTCAGAAATGGTGTGTGTGTATGTTTGTGTGTGTTAGTCACTCAGTCATGTCTAACTTTTTACAACCCCATGGACTGTAGCCCATCAGGTTCTTCTGTCCACAGAATTCTCCAGGCAAGAATTCTGGAGTCACTTGCCATTTCCTTCTCCATGGGATCTTCCCAACCCAGGAATGATGAGGGTATTATTAAAAAACATAGGATTCACATTGAAGGGGTTCTTAATGGCCAGATCTGAGATAATTTTAGTAACAAAATAAATAATAATAGTAGTAAGTAATAACTCATGGAATAAAGAATATATCCATGACTCCATATACATATAAATAAATAATTTCATAAATAAATGAAGTGAAGCCTCGTACAATAGAATTCCAGTGAATAAATATAGAAGGGATGATGGAAACAGGAAACTGCTCTTTGGCTAACCCCACACTGGCTTCCCTGGTAGCTCAGATGGAAAGAATCCACCTGTAATACAGGAGACCTGGATTCAATCCCTGGGTTGGAAAAATCCTCTGGAGAAGAGAATGGCTCCTCACTCCAGTGTTCTTGTCCGAAGAAGTCCATGGACAGGGAAGCCTGGGTGGGCTACGGTCCGTGATGTCACAGAGTCGGACACAACTGAGTGACTAACACTAACCTCACCATAATTGTTGCAGGCAAGAACCACTGATGAGAGCTAGAATTAGTGGGTAAAAGTATAATGGAAAAAAAAAGATTTCTGTTTATAGTCTCAAGATATCTTCACACAAAATACTTACTAATTACAAAGGGGAAAAAGGTAACTTTGCCCTGGATAAATCTGATAGACACCACCTTATCCAAGGGGTAAAAGTCCCTATCAGCAGAAATGAGATGTGTAGGCATCATGTTCCTCCTGGTGTGATGTGCTGAGAAGACAACATGCCTTCTAGGGGCTTCCTCGGCGATCCAGTGGTTAAGACTCCACACTCCCAATGGAGGGGGCATGGGTTCAGCTCCTGGTCAGGGAAGTAACATCTTGCAAATAAAGTTTTTAAAAAATCACTCCTGTAAGCATTTGTGCCGCAAATGAAAAACCTCAGTCTAACTCTGGAAAAGCACCAGACACACCCAAAGTGAGGAACATTCTGCAGAGCAACTGGCCACTGCTCTTGAAAAGTGCTGTGATCAGGAAAGACAAAGCTTGAGGGAACTGTCCCAGACTGGAGGAGACTAAGGAGACATGGTAACTCAGCGCCCTGTGTGTGACTGCGTGGGATCCTGGGGAGAAGAAGAATCCAGGGGCAGTGGACAAAGTTGGAACACCATCTGAAGACAAGTTAGTAGTGCTGTATCAGTGTCCATATCCTGCATGCGTGCTAAGTCACTGCAGTCACATCCGACTCTGCGACCCTATGGACTGTGGACCCCTCAGGCTCCTCTGTCCATGGGATTCTCCAGGCAAAATACTGGAGTCGGTTGCCATGTCCTCTTTCTGGGGTTCTTCCCACCCAGGGACTGAACTCACATCTCATTATGTCTCCTTCTTTACCACTGCCTGGGAATCCCTGTTCATATACTGGTCTTGATAATTAGGCTCTCATTATAGAAGGTGTTAACATTTGGAAGAGCTGGGTGAAGTGTATTTCGGCATTTTTCCTACTATTTTCGCAAAGTTTCTCAAGTCTAAAATTATCTCAAAATGAAAAATAAAAGTAAAAACAAGATTGTATGAAATATGCATACATAATGCTTTTTAAAAGGCATTACACAAAGTATTATATATAGAATGAATAAACAACAAGGTCCTACTGTATGGCACGGAAACTATACTCAATGTCCTGTGATAAACCATAATGGAAAAGAATATAAAAAAATATGCGTTGCTCATTCAGTCATGTCTGACTCTTAGTGATCTTGTGGACTATAACCCACTAGGCTCCTCTGTCCATGGGATTTTCCATGCAAGAGAACTGGAATGAATAACCATTCCCTTCTCCAGGAGATCTTCCCAACCTGGGGATCAAACTCTGGTCTCCTGCATTGCAAACAAATTCTTTACCATCTAAGCCACTAGGGAAGCCTGGTATTAGTGGTAAAAAATAATATATATATATATGTATGTATATATATATATATATATATATATATAAAACTGAATCACATTGCTGTACAGCAGAAATGAACACAAGACTGGAAATCAACTGTACTTATAATTTTTTTTTAAAAAGGCATTACAATGTGTATCAGGTTTCTGATTATCCAAAGTTTGAAACCTCCCTTAGGCCAGAGCCCAGTCTGTGAGATGAAAACCTCTACTTTTATCACAACACAGAAGTAGAAAGAAGGGAAGAATTGGGGCACATATTGAGCAAGACACGTAAACATTCATATGACGTTTTAGTGGAATTGTAGAACACCCTGTGGGGCTTCCATGGAGGCTCAAATGATAAAGAATCCACCTGCAATGCAGGAGACCGGGTTCAATCTGTGTGTTGGGAAGATCCCCTGCAGAAAGGAATGGCTACCCACTCCAGTATTCTAGCCTGGAGAATTTCACGAACAGAGAAGCCTGGCGGACTGCAGTCCATGGGGTTGCAAAGAGTCGGACACGACTGAGTGACTAATATTTTCACTTTCAGAACATACCACAGACTGACCAAACCCTCCTCTCCTGTTCTGGAATGTTCTGACCATTGCTCTGGCTTATGTTCCCATATTTCACAGACATCCTCAGAACTGCACGTAGCATGGTCCTGAGGATCACAGGACTTAATATTTCCTGCTTTCATAATGCTGGCCCTTGGGTGGCACAGGTAATGGGATAAAGGAAGCAGATCATATCTGCTGAGGCATGAGATAATAGCAGTGAAATGATAGCTGAGTGATCACCTGCCAAAGCTTTTATGCTTAATCCGACCCCTAGAGGAAGGGTCTATTACTATATACACAGTTTATGAAGAGGGTGACAGGCTTGCCCAGGGTCTTTTCCTCTGACGTACACAGCTAGGATCTGAGCCCAGGCAGGCCGCCTGCAGAGCCCACATGCTGATGAGTTAGAAGGTGCAGGGGGGTGGGGCTGAATGCAAGGTAAGTGGGGCGTGGTCCTCCAACCCATCCTGGGTTTTTTGTTGTTGGTGGTGATTTTTTGGCTGCTCTGGGTTGTGGCATGTGGGCTAGTTGCC
>SJYC01082280.1:0-11081 GCA_006408675.1 Madoqua kirkii | reverse complement strand
CACATGCTGATGAGTTAGAAGGTGCAGGGGGGTGGGGCTGAATGCAAGGTAAGTGGGGCGTGGTCCTCCAACCCATCCTGGGTTTTTTGTTGTTGGTGGTGATTTTTTGGCTGCTCTGGGTTGTGGCATGTGGGCTTAGTTGCCCCACAGCATGTGGGATCTTAGTTCCCTGGCAACCGCTGCGTTGGAAATAGTAGTAGCAGTTGCTCAGTTCAGTTCAGTTCAGTCGCTCAGTCGTGTCCGACTCTTTGCGACCCCATGAATCGCAGCACGCCAGGCCTCCCTGTCCATCACCAACTCCCGGAGTTCACTCAGATTCACGTCCATCGAGTCAGTGATGCCATCCAGCCATCTCATCCTCTGTCGTCCCCTTTTCCTCCTGTCCCCAATCCCTCCCAGCATCAGAGTCTTTTCCAATGAGTCAACTCTTCCCATGAGGTGGCCAAAATATTGGAGTTTCAGCTTCAGCATCATTCCTTCCAAAGAAATCCCAGGGTTGATCGCCTTCAGAATGGACTGGTTGGATCTCCTTGCAGTCCAAAGGACTCTCAAGAGTCTTCTCCAGCATCACAGTTCAAAAACATCAATTCTTCAGTGCTCAGCCTTCTTCACAGTCCAACTCTCACATCCATACATGACCACAGGAAAAACCATAGCCTTGACTAGATGGACCTTACTGGGCAAAGTAATGTCTCTGCTTTTGAATATGCTGTCTAAGTTGATGATAACTTTTCTTCCAAGGGGTAAGCGTCTTTTAATTTCATGGTTGCAGTCACCATCTGCAGTGATTTTGGAGCCCCCAAAAATCAAGTCTGACACTGTTTCCCCATCTATTTCCCATGAAGTGATGGGACTGGACACCATGATCTTCGTTTTCTGACTGTTGAGCAGTCGCTCAGTCATGTCCAACTCTTGCAGCTCCATGGAGTGTTACCTGCCGGGCTCCTCTGTCCATGGGATTCTCCAGGCAAGAATACTGAAGTGGGCTGTCATTCCCTTCTCCAGGGGATCTTTTCAACCTGGGTCTCCCCAATTGCAGGTAGATTCTTTACCATCTGAGCCATTGGAAGATGGATTCTTAACCACAGGGAAGTCCCCTCTCTTGGGTTTGGTAGAACTCCTCTCTGAGTTTCAGAATGGAACAGGATCAGAGCTACTCAAGCACTGGCAGGAGCTCTGGCAGCCGCCTGCAGGAGTGTGGGTGTAGCTGCAAGGGCTGGTGCCTGGACTTCCCTGTGACAGCAACTCTTTTTATTATTAATCGTTTACCTAGTCAGACCAGTCAACCCTGAATATTCATTGGAAGGACTGACGCTGAAGCTGAAAATCCAACAGTTTGGCCACCTGATACAAAGAGCCGACTCATTAGAAAAGACCCTGATGCTCGGAAAGATTGAGGACAGGAGGAGAAGGGGACAACAAAGGGCAAGAATAGTTGGATGGCATCACCGAAAGCAAGCTCTAGTAGATGGTGAAGGAGAGGGAAGCCTAGCGTGCTGCAGTCCATGGGGTCACAAAGAGTCGGATACGACTGAACAACAGCCTGGCCACTTAGCAGCTTCTTCTGTTAAGTACCACAATCGGGACACTTGGAGACTCTGATTCATGGGAGTTACCGATACTCTCCCTTCTGGGCAAAGTCCCCCCTCATACTAGGATAAGCCTGTTCCTACTGCTGAAAGAAGCCCCAGTGCACCTCTTCTGGGCCAGTGTAGGATGGAGAACTGTGTGCCTGCTTAGTCGCTGTCATGTCCGACTCATGTCACTGAGATCTGGCTTCTCTCCCTGCCTGTCCTCTGCTTTCTGGGTGTCACAGTCTCACCACACACTGTCCAGGCAGGGAGTGGGGTCTGCTGGAGGCTCTGGTGGTAGTGAGAGGAGGCTTTCTTCACTGAAACCTCAGCAAATATCTCACCTTGTGCATGCATGCTTAGTCACTAAATCGCATCCCACTCTTTGCTACCTTGTGGACATAGCCTACCAGGCTCCTTTGTCTGTGGAATTTTCTAGGCAAGAATACTCGAGTGGATTGTCATTTCCTACTCCAACATTCTCCAAGGGATCTTCCTGACCCAGAAATTGAACCTGCATCTCTCACATCTCCTGCATTTGCAGGCAGATGCTTTACCACTGAGCCTCACCTGGGAAGCGCAGGATGGAGGCTTAAATAGGAAGAAATTTGAACAGCCACAAACCACAACCTCCCCCCGCCCCGCCCAGTTTTTCCTCCTTTCTCCTCATGTTCCCTGAGAAGTAATATACATAGAAAGCAAGGGTCTGGACCAGGACTCCTGACCTTGCTGTGTGACCTTGAGCAACACCCTGCCCTCTCTGGGCTTTAGTCAACTCAGCTATGAAGGACAGGGTGAGACCTGGTGATTTCTAGGGTCCCTTCCGGCTCCTGCACTTTGTGGCGCCAGGAGCTGGTGACAAGGCAGAAGGAAGCCAGGCCCATTCCGGATGGACCTGAAGGTGTTTGCTCTGCGCTCTTGCGGAAGAGCTTGACCGAGGTGTGAGTGAGGGAGGGACTGTGGCTGCTCTGGCTGTGCACAATCGGGGCTGAGGTGACTCAGAAGGGAACACGCCATGTGTTAAAATAAGAGTTGGCATTTCTGAGAAGGGAAGTCCAGGAGCCGGCCAGGATGGGATTAGCTGTTGATAAGGGCCCAGCATTGTTCTTAAGTCTCCCCTGAGGTCCACACCACATCCTAGAAGAGGAGAAGCCAGGTCCCTGGACCCTGATGGGGTTGGGTCAAAGTCAAGGCGTTGCTGAGAATGAGGCCCAAGGGGCCGCCTGGGGCTGCGACAGGAGGAGGCAGGGGAGGGCGGTGGTGAGGAGTCAAGGCCGTCTGGTCCTGAGCGCCGCGTGCCCTGCCCTGTCCCTTGTCCAGGGCCAGAGGAGGGTTTGAGAGGGAACGATGAGCATGGACTCTGAAGGCCTAAAAACGGACAACCTGAAATAGCTGTCCAAGCCCAGTGACCCTGAGCACCCCCACCTCTTCCTCGCAAAAGTTCAGGCAAGAGCCTTGAGCAGTGTGGAGCAGGGAGGGGAGTGCCCTCGGGTTCAAGACTCTCCAGTCTCTGAAAAACAAATGCTGACGGATCGCAAGGAAACCACTGTTTACTTTGTTCAAGTGTTCTAGCAAATGTGTTCTAAAGTGTCTGTGGGGCAGGATGATGAGGGAGGTGAGGCCTGGGCTATGGGAAGTGGAGACGGGGCGAGCACCCTGCAGAGGCCACGGCGAGGAGGCCATCTCCCCCCGACTCCTGGGGAGCTGACCCACAGGGAGTGGGCGCAGGCCCTCTCTAGAGCTGAAAGGGAGCACAAAAGACAGGGCTCAGGGCGCCCTGTGGGTGCAGGAAAGGCTCAGACTTAGGCTCCCAAGAAGGGGCCTGTGTGTGCTGGGGTGGTGGGCAGCGGACACTGGTGACTCTCTGGGGGGTTGGTGAGTGGAAAGTGGCAGAAACGTATGAAGCTGGCTCAGCCAAAGAGGAAGTTAGAACAAGGGTCCCGCAGGACCTGATGTTACCAGGAGGATGAGAATGGGCGCCGGGAAGCTTCTGGAACAGAGTGGGCTCAGAGTCACCGTCTCCATCTCCTTCACCCAGGCTGCCTGGTCACCTGTCTCCATTGTCCATCCACTGACCTGGCCTCCTA
Organism: Madoqua kirkii; assembly: GCA_006408675.1. Lineage (NCBI taxonomy): Eukaryota > Metazoa > Chordata > Mammalia > Artiodactyla > Bovidae > Madoqua > Madoqua kirkii. Next base: position 7,423 of record SJYC01082280.1, on the reverse strand, counting down.
GTTTGATCACTGTTGCTCGAGGACCTCAGAAGTCCCTTCTGCATGTGGCAACCACAGGCCCTGAGACTCACGAACTTTTAGAAACAGAACACAAAGCAGGGTCACCAGAGGCCCTAAGGCTGAGCCTGGGATTTCAGAGACAGAGAATGTGTTCTATCCAGGCTGGCCAGGATTCCCACCTCTCCCCCCACCCACCCACATCCCCCAACCCTCCATCTAATGGGCTCCCCGGGTGAGGCAGGTCCATAGCAACCATGTGGGATCCTCCACTTTGGCCGAGCTGTGGGTGGAGGAATTTAATTAAAAAATTTTTTTTAAACATCAAAACATTTTGTATCGGAGTATAGCCGATTAACAATGCTGTGATAGTTTCAGGGGAACAGTGAAGGGACTCAGTCATACATATATATGTATCCATTCTCTCCCAACCCCCATCTGAGGGTGGGGGATGTTCTTGATCCCAGAAATGATAGAAACAAGAGAAGATGGGGCCAAGAGGAAGAGCCAAGGAAATCTCCTGAAGCTGGGGATCCAGGTGAGGAGAAGCCCAGGAGAGAGCCGGGAGGGAAGAGAATCCAGGACATACATCCACAGCCGTGAGTGAACTCTGTGTCCTCACACATGGTGAAGAGTGGTTTGAACTTTTGTTTTAGTTGGAGTATAGTTGATTTACAATATTGTGCCAATCTCGGTTGTACAGCAAAGTGATTCAGTTATACATATATAGACATTTTAAAAATATTCTTTTCCATTATGGTTTATCACAGGATATTAAAAAAATTTTTTTTTTAAGCTGGGGATCCAGGTGAGGAGAAGCCCAGGAGAGAGCCGGGAGGGAAGAGAATCCAGGACATACATCCACAGCCGTGAGTGAACTCTGTGTCCTCACACATGGTGAAGAGTGGTTTGAACTTTTGTTTTAGTTGGAGTATAGTTGATTTACAATATTGTGCCAATCTCGGTTGTACAGCAAAGTGATTCAGTTATACATATATAGACATTTTAAAAATATTCTTTTCCATTATGGTTTATCACAGGATATTAAAAAAAATTTTTTTTAATTGGAAGCTAATTACTTTACAATATTGTGGTGGTTTTTGCCATACATTCACATGAATCAGCCATGGGTGTACATGTGTTCCCCGTCCTGACCCTCCCTCCCATCTCCCTCCTCATCCCATCCTTTTGCTTTAGAACCTCCCGTAAAAAGAATCTATAACCTGACTGCCACTGATACAGCACAAAGGTCTGATTCATCAAAGTCATCTTTCTTTATTTCTCTTTCTTTTTCTTTTTAATTTTTTTCTGGCTGCACCAGGTGCCATGCGGGATCTTAGTTCCCCAACCATGGATTGAACCCCTGTTGCCTGAACTGGAAGCATGGAGTCCTAACCACTGGACCACTAGAAAAGTCCCATCAAGATCATTTTTGGCTCAAGGTAACCTCAGAGAAAGAAGTAGAGAAGTTTACGTGTGACAAACTTTTTTTTTACAGCCAGGGAGAAATTTCCTGCCTAGAAATGGAAAAGATCAAGAAATGTATACCTGGATTCATGCTCAGTCTTGTCCAGCTCTTTGTTACCTCATGGACTGGAGGCCACCAGGCTCTTCTGTCCATGGAATTTCCCAGGTGAGAATAGGGAATGGGTTGCCATTTTCTATTCCAAAGAAATGTACATGAGTGTACAATCCCCAGACCCAAGCAATCAGAAACCTCCCACGTGTGTGCAGGGCTCACTCACAAGTCTCAGGACAGACAACAGGCCACACCCCCTTTCTCCATAGGCACCCCGATGCTTGGAGCCGGCTGATAGAAGGCAGCATGCTCCAGTTCTTAGGCCTTGGGCTCTGCCACTAGCATCTCAGAGCCTCATGGTGCAGAGGGGTGCTTTCAATATCCCTGTTTCTGTGAGTGAAGCGCCCTGCCTGGCTCCACCCTGCCTCTTAAACTGGTAGGAGGTAAGATTCTTTCCCCCTACGTGTTCAGGCAGTCAGTAGGCATTTACCATGCTCAGGAGTCTGTAAAGCATCTTGCTTGAAAGAAACTTCTAGAACTATTAAAAGACAGAGAAAGTGCTAGAAGTTCCCAACACTTGTAGGAGGTTGACTGTCTTAATTTTCTGGAACTTTCCCAATTTTAACACTAAAAAGTCTTGCATCCCAGGAAACCCCTCAGGCTTGGGCAAACTGATGTGGAGGACATGTGGGGAAAGATGCGAAGTCACGATCAAAAAGCCCAGCTGACTAGCATCACACCCAAGCCTCACACCCACAGCCTTCCAGAGGCATTTCTTCCCAGAGTGTTCCTAGCTTGCATCATTCTCAGCACTGGGCTCTACCTTCTTGGAGATGGTTGATTTTTCTCACACCCACACAGGCACATACACAGCAAAAAAAAAAAAAAAAAGAAAAAACCCCCAAAAGCAGGCATTGTTTAAACTTATAGCAGGTTATATTCTAGGAAAAGGTGGTGTAAGTCAAAAAGATAAAAAATGGGTTAATTTTCCCACAGAAACAATACCATGATGAGAAAGCCTGAGCAAGGAAAACTTCTATAAAAAGTTCTATCCTGGCCTTGAACAATTTCTGCAAACTTCTCTAACTTGATAAACTTTTCTAAGTATTTCTCTAAGGTAACAAGGAGCAAAGTGTTCTCTTAAAAAAATCAGACCCCAGGAATGATTAACTGGACATCAAATACCTGTACTTTTATGTACATATACTTCAAAGGAAAGAGACAAATCAGTAATTTATCTTAGGACAGCAAGGAGATCAAACCAGTCAATTCTAAAGGAAATCAACCTTGTATATTCATTAGAAGGACTGATGCTGAAGCTGAAGCTCTAATACTTTGGTCCCCTGTGGCAAAAAGCAAACTCATTGGAAAAGACTCTGATGCTGGGAAAGATTTGAAGGCAAATGGAGAAGAGGTGGGAAGAGGATGAGATGGTTAGATAGCATCACTGATTCGATAGACATGAATCTTAGCAAACCCCTGGAGATAGTGAAGGACAGGGAAGCCTGGTGTACTGCAGTCCATGAGGTTCAGAGTCAGACATGACTTACTGACTCAACAATAATAACGACTGTTATTTTATTTGTTGCAAGGATCCCTCTGCTGAGCAGTTAGAGGAGTGGTCTTCAACCATGTCCTCAACCACCAGGGAGCCATAAAACCTGCTGATGCCTGGGTGCCACCCAGAGATGCTGATGAACTAGGTTGGGGTTCCAATGGGTGGTGGATGCACCTGGGGCCAAGAACTTGCAGCAAGAGAAGGGGAGGAGAGGAGGGGTGCCTGAGGTCTGGGGTCAAGTCCTAGGATCTTGAGTGCTGGAGCTGGAACATTGAGACACCTACTAACTGGAAGCAACATCCTAGTGGTCATTGAAGTCAGTCTTCTCATCTTGGGGAAAAAGATCTAGAGGGATGAGTGGATGTCCCTCAGAGTTTAGATGTAAAATTTTTTTAATTAAAAAAAATTTTAATTAGAGGATGATTGCTTTACAGTGTTGTGTTGGTTTATCCAGACAACAACGTGAATCAGCCAATACCTATATTCCCTCCCTCTTAAGCCTCCTTCTCACCTGCCCCAGATCCCCACCATCTCACACCTCTCAACTGTCACAAAGCACCAGGCTGAGCTCCGTGTGTTACTACATAAAGCAGCTTCCCGCTAGCTATCCGTTTCACACATGGTAGTGTGTCTGTGTCAGTGCAACCCTCTCAGTTCATCCCACTCCCTCCTTCTCTCTCTGTGTCCACATGTCTGTTTTTGTGTCTGCTGCGCTATTCCTGCCCTGTAACTAAGTTCATCAGTACCATTTTTCTAGATTCCATATACATGCGTTCATATACTTACTTGTTTTCTCTTTCTGAGTTACTTCACTGTATATAACAGGCTCTAGAGAACACAGGTACTTTGATGCTTTATCTTTCTTTGTTTTGTTTCTTTTCTTATATTTATTTATCTTTATTTGGAGGATAATTGCTTTACAATAGTGTGTTGGTTTCTGCCATACATCAACATGAATCAGCCATAAGTACATATGTATGTCCCCTCTCTCTTGAACCTTCCTCCCACCCCATCGCACCCCTCTAGGTGGTCACGGAGCACTAGTCTGAGCTCCCTGCATCAAACAGCAAGTTCCTACTGGCTATCTATTTCACGTGTGGTAATGTACATGTTTCCAAGCTACTCTCTCAGTTCATCGCATCCTCTCCTTCTCTTGCTGTGTCCACAAGTCTTTTCTCTACGCCTGCTTCTCTACTCCTGCCCTGAAAATAGGCTCAGCAGTACCATTTTTTTTAGATTCCATACTATGTGTTAATAAACGATATTTGTTTTTCTCTTTCTCTCAATCTCTAGAGAACATAGGTATATTGATATCTTTATACTGCTTTCACACTTCGGTGGCTTTAAAATATGCCTACATAGTCCTTGAAATGCCTTCCTTTAAAAAGTGAAGTTTAATTCCTTTTGAGTGTGGGTGGACTTCATGGCTCATTTCAAATGAGTACAGTCTGGAGGAACTGATGGTTTGTGACTTTTGAGGCCAGATCGTGGGTGCTCTATTTCTGTGTCACTCACTCTGGGGAAGCTAGCTGACGTGCCCATGAGGACACCCAAGCAGCCTTAAGGAAAGGCCATGTGCTGACAACAGCTTTGTGGGGGTGGCATCTTGGAAGCTTCCCTGGTGGTTCAGATGGTAAAGAATCTGCTTTTCACTTTCATCTTGGAAGCAGACCTTCTGGCTCCAAGCAAGCGATCAGATGACTGGAGTCTTGGCTCACATCTTGTCCACCCCCTGCTGGGAATCCCTGAGCCAGAACCATTCAACTAAGTCAATCCTTAACTCCTGACCCACAGAATTGGTGAGATAATAATGGTGAGTTTTAAACAGCTAAGTTTTGAGGTGATTTGTTACACAACAGTTGATGACAAATACATGCACCACCCTAAAATAAAATCATTCAGAGTTAGTAATATCCAATTTGAGGACAAACTCCAGTGCAGGAGGAGAAAATGATGAAAGGAACAGAAAGTATAGCAGCATTTTCCTTCCAAGGGAGGATGAGGTTAGGGTGGTGGAGAAAACACTCTGCATGCTATTCCTCTCTGTTGGTGGAAGCTGGAGAAAGGAGAGGTGCAAATTTCAAGGTGTCTAGCAGCTCTTCAGTCTGTTGAAGCTTACAACCTAGAGTGGGTGGCTTTTGTTTTATCAGGGCACATGAAGCAGGCCTGGAACGAGTTGTTGTTGTTCAGTCGCTAAGTCGTGTCCAACTCTTTGTAACCCCATGAACTGCAGCATACCAGGCTTCCCTGTCCCTCACTGTTTCCCAGTTTGCTCAGATTCATGTCCATTGAGCTGGTGATGCTATCTAACCATTTCATCCTTTACCACCCTTCTCTCCTTTTGCCTTCAATCTTTTCCAGCATCAGGGTCTTTTCCAATGAGCTGACTCTTTTCATCAGGTGGCCAAACTGAGTAGAGGTGGAGAAAATGGATGGGGCAACTTTTAAGAGTCATGGTGTATGACATTTCTTCATGGCATAACGCTGATGTGAGGTAACCTTTAGGCATCCTGCTGCATACACAGAGCCTCAAGGAAGGGGGCTGAGCTCTCCATGTGGGTCCCTGCTGAGCATGGGTGGGAATGGAGTCGTGAGAGGCCCTGTGTAAGGCTGGGGGTTCAATCAGAGAGCAGAGAGAAACTGAGGGCCTCAGCATCGATCAGGTGGTCAGAAAAACAGAAGCTGTTCTGTGACTTGGGGACCTCAGCCTGCAGCCAGAGTGTGAGAGGAGAAAGTGGGAGCCCTTGGATTCTGTGATGCGCTTGCACCTGACCAGGCTTCCGGGAAAAATGGCTTCTGCTTCCCTCCTGCTTTCTAAGTCCAGGGCATGATTCTCCCATTGACAAAGTCTAACCTGCGAGCACACGAGGGAGGGGACTGTGGGAAGCAGCTTCCAGCCCAGGTGGCAGGGTGACACATCAGGGTTAGCACTGGACTTCCCAGTGTACAAGCCTGGGGAGGCTGCCACTGAGGGCTGGTTTACACAGGGATGTTCCCTTTTACTTGGTATAAAGGCAGCAAAAAGTCCGATTTGCTATTTACTTGCCAAATGTTATCTTCAAGAAATTTCCAGAGAGAGGTCTTCATGTTGACCAGAAGCTGTTGCTGAGGGAGGGAGTGGTCATATGGCTGGTAACACAAGGCTCCCAGGCGACAGCCTGTGGACACCTAGCCTCTACCCACAGTTCCAAACGTCCCTCAGCCGCTCCTTCACCGGATGCTTTAATGTCTGGTCTATGTGGAAAACACTTCTTCGGCTCACTGGAGATCCTTATCTTTATTAGGGAAACTTTGCCTGCTAGGTCTGCTTTTGGTGATTCTCAGAGAGTGAGTGTATTCATGATTCTGAGATACTCATTTCAGAGTCTGTCTGTTAAGGATCTGTGGTGTTAGAAGTGAATGGTTTCTGGAACTTCCCTGGTGGTCCAGTGGCTAAACCTCTGCACTCTGAAGGCGGGGGGCCTGAGTTTGATCCGTAGTAAGGGAACTAGATCCCACATGCCACAGTTAAGAATTCACAAGCTGCAACTAGAAGATTCTGCAGGCTTCAACTAAGACCTGGTGCAGCCAAATAAATTTTAAAAAAGAAAAAGGAAGTGAATGAGTTCTGAGCAGTCACTGCTTCATTTAACCAAAGATATAGGGTGGCTGGTTTGGAATGTGTGGGCGTTGGGAACAAAGATTCACCTGGGCAGCCAGTGAAGAAAATAATTCCAGAAAAGTTTGTAAGCACTCTCTATGAAAAGGCATAGAGAGAATCATCATTAATACCAAAATTCAAATATTGCTTAAAATAAGGTCTAGGAATTATCGGTGCTTTCGACAGCATTGAGTTCTTGAATACCCTTCCCCTCCCCCTACCTCCCACAGTCCCAAAGCGTGTAAGAAAAAAATCTGTCTTCCTGAATTTGGGGCTCTGTAATTAAGAATGGATGCTAATTAATCTCCACCTTTGCATACTTCAGGAGGGAATGGCTGTCATGCAAATGAGTAGGAGTAGCACATTTACCCTAGAGAGATTTTAATTTTTGAAGTTTAATTTCAAGCTTGCTGGAAGTACCTACTTGAAGTCCTACCACTAGCCCAAAAGGATCAGAAAAGATGCCCTTCTTTCCTTCCTTAAGACACCTGTCTGTCACCTGCCAGAGATCTGTGATAAGTATTCAAGTTCACAGTTTGTGCAATGTGAAGGGGGCCCTAGAGTTGTGTAGTGCATTTGCTGGGCCTCTGCACATGGAGTCCTGGTGTGCAGCCAGATACGAGTCATTCAAATTCCAAAGTTTGTCTACTACAGGACATTCTACCAGCTTTTATTTGGACCTATTGAAAATCCTTTAAAAACAAATGCT